>DWQT01000151.1:0-28754 GCA_018244895.1 Myscelus amystis hages | reverse complement strand
TTAAATTGCCTAATTTGGAATCAGATAGCCGTGTGTGGAATTGTCCTAAGATATTATTATTATTATTATTATTAAATGTACTTTGCATTACGTACTTTTATAGCCGTCTCTTTAAGTACAACTACCTCGGCTTGCATATCTACTTAATTCTCCATATTGAAATCCGTATCACTAGGATTTTCTTTGGAAACGGCCAAGACAATGTATACTTTTGTTATTGTTTCCCTTTTTATCCGTTAATATTTTTCTCTCTCGTGTACTGTCGTTCTACATCATTGAACGATCAATTCAATTTAAAAACATGTAACCAAACCCGTTCGAGAAATAATGCCATAGGAATCTATACTATTATGATGTCTTGATCTTATGACACTTCATAGGCACGTGCCATCGCATCTGGATTCGTCAGCCTTGCAACTACATCCGAGCTCTCGAGAGCCGGATTTGTCATTTCCCTGCCACCGCCGCGGATTATTTCCTGCAAAGAACAGGTTCTAGACACAAACGCGGTTGTTGTAAATGCGCCAAGCACGAATTGAACTCGCGCCCCACTCCAAACTAAAAGCTTCACCCGCAATCTGCTTTGTTCCGTATTTTTAAAGCAGCTGTAAAAAGGAGCTGTTTATTACGTTAGTAGCATAGTTTCATGTTATTTACGTACACCGAGCACGGATCTTTCTAGAAATGTTCAACGACTAATTTTCAGTAACAAGTTCCTACGGAAAAATTGGTAATGATTGGATACAGTGTTTTGATTTTTAAAGGTATCGATAGGGTGACCGATTGTTTTACGAGCTTTTAAAACATCTTCAGTTCTGCTATCACACGCCTTTTGACTATCCAACGCGTTACTCATAAACGATGTGTCTTGTTTGAAATATTGGATATTGAATGAACTGCGGCGTGAGCTGTGGGCGTTAGGAACAAGTTATGTAACATGTTAATCTTGGTTTAGGTCATTAGGTCAATACTGAGTTTCCCGACGTTATATTAATTGTTTTTAGTTTTCCATTCCATTCAATTATCACAAAGCAATTTGATTTTAACCAGACTTATATTTTATTTACTGAATTTAGAGCAGTACGTACTTCATCGCGTAGTTCTGCCAATTTCAGGCACTTGTTTGGAATTTCGACATTGCATCTTTTTTGTTTTTATACATTATAACACTTCACAAGAGCGGCAGCGGAAACTTTTAATGATGTCGCATTTTGGAGACCGAAAGTTTGGAACACAAGGACTTTGGAACTGTCAAATGTCAAGATTTTCAAAAAGTGGACTTTTTATTTTTTACATCTACCCTCCACGTTCTTATAATGTTGATAAAAGTGTCTTTTTATATTACTGTTGTTTTTTGAAAGAAATCTTAGAGCATTCTAATAGCCTATATTGGTGTGGTGAAAAAGGTACATTTTTGTGGACTTTCGGATCGAAATACCGAAATATAAGGACACTTATACTACTACTTACACGTATTTATAGGAACCCATGTTTATATCGAAGAACATGATGTGGAGAATTATTTTCTCACATCTACAATGTTCCGCGAAATGTTCGTGGTAACTTTCAAAACCTCGGGGCGTTTTCGAACTTCACGCATGAAATACGCTCCCAGTCCCGCGGGACCGTACACAAGTACCGACGTATCACGAGTTTGATTTAAAGGGCTCTCCCTTTTACCGAGATACGTTCAAACTTGATCGGTTGCAAGAGTTTTGTCCTCGGCCAGTCCGCACGGAACCGAACCGAAGAACTCTCAATTGCTTGTAGCAAAAAAACTAGCTTTTTTGTGCGCTAATTTATCTCCATGATTTCAATGAATCTCGTCTTAAAGTTCCGTCGCTAAACGCTCTTTCGTTATTAATAACATTGTAATGTCGAATACGTATGTATATACACTAAGCCAACGCCATAACCACGATCGTTGCAATATGAGTTGCGTGAGGCGCACATATCGGCTAAAATTAATTGAACCAATCGATCGCTCGTCACTAATCTCATTAGTCGGTCCAGTTTGGGATGGCTGGCTTACCAAATGATAGTAAACACCTTCCGTTGTAAGTGCATTTTGCGATGTATTTCACTCGAAAGTGAAACTTTAACTTGTACATTTCTTCATGTTACAATTTGCTCGAATAGAGTAGAATATAATTTCGCCTTGTTTAATATTGAACGTTTGAAACCCCGTAGAAAGTGATTTATCGGCAAATATTGTGAGTTGTGACGTCACTCACGGCTGGCGCAGTAGAACTAAGTCGATCATTAAATAACGTAATATAAGAGGTAGTTTTATATTTGAAAACTGTTTATTTGGCTGACTGATACCAAATATTTTATATACTTTAAATTTTCAACGTAAATTATAAACAGCTCAATATTTTCAGCAGTTGGATTACTCGGTATTAATTCCGCGAATTTAATTACTGTATTTCATGGAAAGTACCTTAATGGTACTCATTAATCTTCACATTATATATAATTATTACATTAAACGACACTATTTAAAATTTTAAAAAAAATCAAAAAAAAATACAATATGAAGGTTGGAAATGTTCAGCGCATACTAATATTTTAATTATATTCATGTCAGGAAAAAGTTCCCAATAGATCCACGTATGTATAGTGAGTCTTATATAAATTGTCTCTAGAGAAATGCTAAACGTAAATTTGTAGAAGTATTCAAAAAGCATTAGCTTTGGGTGTTTTTGATTGAAATGTATCGAGGAGAATTAATGTTTCGACCCGGAGGTCCACTTTTGTTCCGAGTGTAGAATTATGTTGCGGCGTGATGCGGCGTTTCTGCACTAGCCACGCGAGTGCAAGACGAAACGTTTTGTTTATGACGTCGACGCGATCAGATTTCGGTGCGATATTTTAGCAGCGGTTGCCCTGTGCTGCAACAATGCGATTTATACCGAACTACGAAAATCTTGAATCTATATCGGATACTTTTGTGTAAAATAAAGCTGACGTTTGTGGAATTCTCTGATGTCTGCCAATCCGCATTTAACAAAGGTAGACTATGGTCTAAAAATCCTCATTATGTGAGGGTTAAATAAAATGAAGAACTTCTAATCATTTTGATTATTGTATACGTTAAGGTGAATTCAATTAATGTGATTTTTATTTTCGTATACAATTTCCTCGAAAAATACAATTTCCAAATAAGTGTTCCTCGTCATATTTTCGTCTTTATAACTAACAAAGAAACTTTTACTTTCATAATGAAATGTGCCATCGCCCGCTTCTAGTTATTATTGGCTCATAGAAACAATAGCATTATGCAAATCGTTCAATATTGGAATTTTCACTTAACGTTTTATAACGGGAATTATTATACGTTGAAACATTTTATGGGGAGAACGGTGCTGTTCTGATTTTCAATTTTAAAGCCTCACCAACATTTATTTTGTAAAGCCTGTGAAATCATCAATATCGTCTATCATATACTCTTTTATTGGTCCGCATTAACTATTTGTACCATAAAGCTTTGTGTGAATTCCATGCCTTACAAATACGTAATCAGGGTATCGAAAAGATTTCCAAGGCAAAAATCGTAGACCTCATTAATGGCAATGAAAAAAAAAATTAATATAAAATCGTTTATCGCAAACGTAACTACATTTTTCTCGTAAGCATCCACGTCATTTTCATTCTCCACTTGAGTGTTAAAAGTTTGAGAGCTTTGTGGAACTTGCACGTCATCTATTATGGCGCTAAGAGAGATTTCATTGCCGAGTCACAAGTCAAACGGTTGTGCAATCGTCACAATCGCTCACCGGGTACCCGACAATTGTCGGCTCATTGGAACAAAAGCTTTCGTTGAACGATCACTCGACGCCATTGTCGGGCCGTTACGAAGTGCAAGCCTCAAACGTGCTGCGTTTATTTTTTTTTCAATAATTCAGACCAGCAAACAGACAGACGGGCCGCCTGATGGTAAGTGGTCACTGTCGCCTGGACACCTGCATCTGAGCAGTCGCCAGTGCGTTGCCGGCTTTGGGAAGGAGTGCTCTACTTACGCCTTTCTTGAAGAGCCCTATACCATAACATGGCGCTACTGTTAATTATTGGTTTCTCGAAAGTAAATGCGCGTATTGTCTAGTTTTAAGATCAGTTATGTTCTGGTGCTCTTCTAGATTATTTTTCTTCTAATATACTTACTCCCCCCTATAAATAACTTCCCCCCCCCGCGCCTTATAAAGTTTCAAGAGGCCACAAGTTTGAGAAAGACTGCTCTAAGTGATTCTACTACGGCACTCTTTACAACCTTTCACGCTTCAGAATGTTATAAATTGCTATTCAAAATTTGTCTGACGGTTTCATGAGAGCGGAACGGCGTCATGGCGTGCTGTCCACCTGTTTTATTACACCCAGTTGAATACACGAGATCCAACCACAATCAAAGAAACACCAAGTGTCCCGTGAATTCGAAAGATTGTAAGCTCTGTGTACGTGTGCGCACACCATGCGGCATTTTGCGTTTTCACAATCGTAAATTTAGTTGCTCGTATCTCGCTCGTATTGTTTCGTACGTTTTGTTCGATACGTGTGTCTATTTTGATTCAACGTTGATTTCTCATTCTGTCCACGCGCGCGCTTCAATAGTCTCGAAACTAAACTCGCTACGTTTTATTGCAGACGTGTAACAGTATTGTGAGTTTAAAGTAACTACTTATGAAACAACAGATCACTATTGTAGATATACATATGTATACGCTATACGCTGATGTGTTTACGATTTTCACTGCTATTTCCAAACGCTTAATATGATTGTTCATAAAGATTTCACGATGTACATATCTACGTATCATCTTCATAATTACCATCATCATGTGCTATTTCCATTTTTTTGATCTGATTTGTATGCAACTAATTCTTAAATACATAACTTGCCGTAAACAATATTATAACGATGCCGGTTCTGCCAAACAAAAAAAAAAGAGATACATACTCGTATCTTCATCACAAATGGCTCACCTGGGTGGGTATTGAACCCACGGTCTCTTACTTGAAGTCAGTTACTCTAACAATTAGATCAAGACGTCATACGAAGAAAACTGTTGTCTTAAAATATTGAAGGGACACACACCAGCATTTTAGTAGGCATAAAACGTTCTTATGGAATTATCTGGAAAAAGTTCGAATTCGTTTGTGTTCGAATATCACACGTTAAGCTGGGTAAATGAATGTGTGAGAACAGTTAATTTATGGTGAATTTTAATGGAGGAGACAGCGGTCGTAAAAAGGCGTCTTCATGCGATTATGACGTCCGCGCGTTTATCGTCCGGCTTAATGAGACGGGTCATTAATCTCATTATCCAATATTTATTATCTGTCTCGTCTCGTACCCGTGTTTTTGTTATATCTTTCGTTTTACGTAATATGAAAATTCGGCTTTTGAGTCGGATAGAATATTGAATTAGTGTAATCCTTTACCGTTGGGAAAATTCGAAGTTTCTCGAAGGTCGCAGACAGGTTAACGGATTTTTCTTATGTCGTCTCTTGGCGGCCTTACTGGATCGTACCTTTACGGGATTAGGATGAATACGAGAGCTGAAGCAAATGAGTGTGTGTGTGTGTGTGTGACAGAGAGAGAGAGAGAGAGAGATCTCATAATGATGTAGTAAGTTAAAGGTATAATATATGGTTATATAATATAATATTAAAATATTAATGTCTTGAGACATCTCGCCATCAGATTTCAAAGACAAAGACATTTATTTGTACAAATATGGGTACATTTAAAGATGTTACAAAATTATTGGGTCAAACCATATTTTGTCTTTGACGGCGTACAAAAATATGCGATACTGTGTCGTATCCTGACTGATGGAAAAATCCATATGTTGAATTCTTTCACGACTCTATGCGTAGACTCCCTGCCAGCCATTTTGAATGTTCTACCTTTTGAGGGT
This sequence comes from Myscelus amystis hages, assembly GCA_018244895.1. Taxonomy (NCBI): domain Eukaryota; kingdom Metazoa; phylum Arthropoda; class Insecta; order Lepidoptera; family Hesperiidae; genus Myscelus; species Myscelus amystis. Next base: position 22,836 of record DWQT01000151.1, on the reverse strand, counting down.
CTTTTAATATTGTGTACATATATTTAGTATCTGGTATCGCCGCCAAGCGAAATCCGACAGAAAAGTACATGTAACGCCACACTTTTTCAGCTCAATTTCCGGAACGGAGATTGGCTTCATGAAGGCCATTCTTGATGGTTTGATCGTTTATTAACATCGCCGAATAGATGGAGCCGCTTAACAGACGATCTGGTTACTGTGGGATTCCGAACTGGCGATCTTGCTTGCGTATATTGAAGATCGTCTTTAATGGACTTTAATGAGACATTTCCAGTCAAACGGACGCATTACCAAATTCACGCATATTCGTAGCGTAGTCTTTAAATCAGCTTCACATATTGCCAGGGCATTGGTCAATTCTTTTCGGCCCATATAGTACATACATACAAAACCGTCACGCCGGGTCTCTAACGGGGTTGGCACACAGCACCGAGTGCCAAATATCCCTGTCCTTATAAACCTGCCGTGCTTCATCCACATCCATCACTGTCTTCATGCATACACATACAGTGTTCTCTTCACAATATATTTTTTTTCTAATTAAATGACGATACTTTCTATTAAAGTTGGTTCTTTGCTTATTTTAAAGTAAAAATCAATAAATTTTAATACATTTCTAGAATAGAATAATATCTTAGGACAATTCCATACACGGGTTATCTGATTCCAAATTGGGCAATTTAATGCCTGTATTATAGTAACCAGACAGCTGATAAACATACATATACACACATATATAATACACATATAGATATTTTTACTGCACCCAGAGACAGTACAAACAAATCTGCTCATCACACAAATGCTTTTTCTCCTTGGGAATCGAACCCACGACCTCTGGCTTTGCAGCCAGGGTCTCTAACCAGTCGACCACGAACTACGCGCATGAGGCTGCCACGGATGTATCGATAGCTTAATATTGTTTCTTATCTCGCTAATTAAGATTGAAAGGATGAGAAGTGCAACTTGCAAGTTGGAGACAGGAAGTTGCCACTTTCCTCTCCCTCAATACATATGACGCTGCCATGTGTTACGTATCGCGCTTAAAGGTCAATGACACGTTAAATGACACAATTGCATCTAATAAACGATATCGAAATAGAAAACGTGTTAAAATCGTTGAGTGCTGTATAATTTTTGTCGGACGTTAAAATATTCGTTTAATAAAATCGAGTCAGTGTGTATGGGTTCTTTAGGGCATTGATATTGGTACGTAAAGGTGATTTATATGAACTGGCTGTTTTCTTGTGACCGTGAAATATATTTTTCATGCGAACAGTGTACAGTCCTCCTATATTTCCCTTTCGTAGCATCGGCTCGTCGTCTTAAAATATTATTATTTAAGCAATTCCGTTTATTTCGCAGACGGCGTATGAAAACAGTTGAATAACATTTGGAAATTCATAAGCGATTTTCCAATTCAAATATTTATTGCTCCGCGCCCGTTATATACATTCGGGTGTTACATATTGAATATAACTAGTTGAATATAAAGTGATAACGATATTTTAGTTTAGTCATGAATATTTATACTCTATACTAATATATAAAGCTCAAGAGTTTGTTTGATTGTTATTGTTAACGCGCTAATCTCAGGAAATATTGGTCCGATTTGAAAAATTCTTTCAGTGTTAGATAGCTCATTTGTCATGGAAGGCTATACTATACTAGCTTTAATTACTATACTAGCTATACTAGAATTAAACGCGCGCGAAGCCGTGGGCAAAAGCTAGTTATGTATAGAAATAGTTACAAAACAAAAAATTGAGGATTGTAAATTGGTCCTTTCTGAAGGCGTTCCGAGGGGAGTTCCACGGTTTGACCTGTATACGGAACACTCGGCGGTCGCCGCTTGAGTCTCGGACGGCGTTCCTTTCATAGGACCGGGTTAGTGGGGCGCGCGGGGTGAACGCCCTCCGCGGTGACGTCACGCCGCCACGGACCATTTCGCGTACACACCGTGCAATTTACGAATAACGTATGAAAATAATAATAATAATAATTTTAATGTATGTGGGACCACTCAATTATCTGGTGTTCCCTTCTGGTATTCTCAGCTATGTGATTACAAATTAGGCGATTGAAAGCATACTAAATGTAATGCAAATATTAGTTATATGAATGTTTATATTACGGTCATACATACTCGTGGAACAGAGAAATGCAGTAAAGTTTGTGCACACACTTAACTACATTTCTTGCATTGGTGCTGCAGAGTAAAGTAGTAATGTCTTTGTGCTGCACCACGGCAAAGGAATAAATATGTTTTTCCTTTTATAGTTTTTGTATGTTAAAACTATTTTTTTGATACTATTTTAATAAATGTGTAGTTTTCATTATGGGGCACACAAAGCCCGTGAAAAAAACTGATGTCCTTTTCCTTTAAAAAAAAATCCGAATTGAACCCACGACCTCCGGTATAGCGGTCTGTTCTCTAACCACCACACCAAGAGGCCAGACAACTGCCATTGTATTCTATTCTTTATCTGTTATCAGAAATTTAATGATTAAATAGTATCGTGTAACGGAATGTTCTTGTTATCTCTTTCTGTGGTAACAGTTATTTACTGAATAAACAATTTCATATTGTTTGCGCACAGCAGCCTATTTCCAAAATCCCAATCAGAGAGGCGATATCGGCCGTAAACAGGCATACGAAAACAATGGATTCTATTTTATTTGAGTAACAAAATGAAATCTGGTTAAAATTTTATTATCATCGACATCGCAATGACGTAATAAAAACGGATGTTTAATATGAAAATTTGAAGATTTTGCAATTCTGATAAATATTGCACGATTAATTGCAAACTTGATAAGAAATTTTCAATAGCATTTTGCTAAGCGAACTCGAGCTTCGCTAATAAATAATTTTAGAGCTAAAGTTATTGCAAGCGACGGCAATATAGAACGATTTATCGCTCAAAACTTTTAGTCGATTTTTAATAAAATTTTGTGCATCAAAGTTCTGGAAGAACTGCTGTAACAATTTTAGCAAAGATAAGGGTGAAAGAGATTGGTGCTTATCGATTGAAAGTGCTCCAATTAATTCATATCCTGATATTGTTAGACAGCTTGAGCTTGAATAGCAGTGATAACTTAGCGGTTTGCAATTCCGCACCCTACTAAATGGGGTCTGGGTTCAATTCCTGACACTTCCTCCGCTTGTTACAAAATTAAAGATGACACTATAAAGATGTAGGAAAACATCGGAAACCTGTACACTTCGAGTAGGTTATAAAACTTTTATAATCCTTCTGAGCTGTGTGAAATATATATTCGCAGGAATGGTAAATTAATAAAAGTAAAGTAGACATAAACATGTATTTATGATTGATGAAATAAAAATGATTTCCATCACCTTGATCGGCCATCGGTCGCTGTCACGAATTCTACTAAATTGTCAAATTTCATATTTATTTACTACATTTATATGATAGGTTAGCCTGAAAACTTGTAGCATTGTATAAGCGGCGTGTTTTAACGGTATCATAAAAACTACGATTAAATTCTAGCTCGTAGAAGCCATTGACAATTTCCTGTAAGTTATTACGACGGCCATCGCGCGAATCCGAAGCGATTTTCAACGTCGAGTTACATAAGTAAATGCTTGATTGCCATCGTTTATCTGATTTATGTTGCTATTAGTTTCTGGTTTTATTGACTTCTGTATAGATACTCAGAAGTCTTGGGGGTACTTTAGCAAATTCTCTTTTTCATAACGCATTTGTTTTAGGAACAATAACAAATGACTATGACGTCACTGAATGTCTTTATTTTATTTTATACTAGCTTTTGCCCGCGTCTTCGCGCGCGTTTAATTCGGAGTAAAACAACTCCCCTTTCAGCCTTTCACTATACCGCGAAAATTCCCTGCTATCTTTGGAGTATCTAAATTCATATACTACATTTTTACTTATTGCCATTAAGAAATTCTGAACTGCAACGCATGCGAAGCCGCGGTTAAAAGCTATTTATATATGTAAACCTTCCTCATAAATCACTCTATCTATTAAAAAAACCGCATCAAAATCCGTTGCGTAGTTTTAAAGATCTACGCATACATAGGGACAGATAGCGAAAGTGATTTTGTTTTATACTATGTAAAGATTACTAGGTAAGCAGACTTATTCAAAGTTAAGTTATCTTTAGTTTATGTGACAAGGGCATCTGCAAACAAGCCCTAATAGGTCTATTTTTGTGGGGCGTAGTTTTTAGTATTTAGTCAGCGCGATGCGCGTGGACCAGAATAAATTTTGCGTAGATAAATATTAATATTTCTCTTAACTTCTTACTTTTCATATCTTATCTTTTGGTACTCTTCTATCTTTTAACCAACAGCTAATTAGGTATATCAACAATGGTACTCCAAGTTTGAAGGATTAGTGAGTAACTGCATTTTTCGGGTGAGTTCGAAGCAGATGGTAGTGGCTTTACAATTTTATGACGCAACTTGTCATCTTCGAGGGAGTTATTTTTCGAAAACGTATTTCACATCGTTCAGCTGATACTTGATTCCTTTGATCATAATCTGCTTGAAGCAATGAATGCCTGCTATTTGGTATATCGCCTTTACGTTTGGTTGAGATATGTCAATAGCGGTACCAACATAACGTTTAATTTATTTTCAAAAGATTTTCCGCAATTCATAAAGCTTCCTTTTTCATCTTTGTTTTCTATCTTTTACATTCCGTTAACTTCTATGGAAAGACAGATAACTGTAAAATTATGGTGCTTTACAATTTCCCCGCCGTAAACCTTAGCGCCCCTCTCGAAAGCCATTGAAATATTCCCATGATCTATAGCGTTCGTTTAACACACGATTAATCAACCATGCCTTTGAGGTAGATAACTGGGGAAATTTTATATAGGTACCTATGATTTTAAGGAATTCGCTTTGAATTTTTGACTGCTTTCATGTTTCATATTAGATTCCTTAATACAGTTTAGTTTAGTAGGTTTACGATGTTAAGCCATGATAGCTCTGTAGATTTTAATGACTCACTTCGTAGGTTTAGGTTCAAATCGTATTCGCATGAATTTACCAATTTTTTTGTGGTCAATTTAAAATCGTACACAACGTAACTAGTGTCCACATTTTGAAAATTATTTCCATTTCATCATTTCATATAACCGTGTAAAAATTTAGGCATCAGCTGTTGGTTTAGTCCACGCGAGTTAGATGAAGGAAAGTGAAAATATACTCTGCAAAGAGAATATTAAAACGGGTCTATTGGCGAGGAATTTCAGTATAAAACAAAAGAGAATCGCGTACAATAATGACTTCTTAAAGACCGGTCGGCCATCTTGTTGTATTTCTTTCAAGTTTGTCGTCCTTATTACGGATTACGCGCCCGGATATAATTCTCTCTACCGTCTATTATCGCTTTTTTTTTTCCATAATACACAAGCATTAAGAAGGCTTACACGTTTATGTTGCGGCTTCGCAAATAATGTCATTTTCTTCTTGACTACGTAAGTATTTTCACGTTTTATCGCTTTCGGCTAAATTTTTTTCACCGTTTGACGTGTGGTGTAAAAACGATTTTTTTTAAATATTTTTTTTTTAAAGAAAAAATAAAGATTTCCTCCTGATATTTAAATCGAGTCTAGCAGCTGCGTTTGTAACCCTCAGTAGATACTGTAATATTTTTGAAAAACACGTAAAAAAATAAAAGTGACGAAAAAAAATATTATCAAAAACTGTTGAATGAACGTTACCGAATTATCTACAATGTTAGTGCATTTGCTATTACAATTGTAAATATGACTAATGGTGACCAACGCTAAGTATAAAGGAACTTTGTCGGCGTAACGTCATAATCCGGCGAGCAACGGAACCGCTTTAACCTTTCCGTCCCTCTGAAGTCAGTTACATATGTAACAAAGACTTTGTGAATATTTTACGAGGTCAAAAAATTTTGAACGCTTTTCCAAATGAGCGCTTTTTGGTTCAAAATTTGCAAAATTACCCAACGATGCACACAGAACTATTAATATATAAAACACATATTTTTGATTTAGTTGAGATAAAGTGTTACCATGGGAGATATATTAATTTATATGTATTACAAATGTTCATCAATTCGTTTACATCTTATCTGAAGATAATACATGCACAAATAACAGATTCCTTTTGAAATTGCAAATGAAAACGCCTCAAGATGAAATCGTATTTTCGACTTTGATGTCGCGCACGCTAGCATTAATAATTCTCTAAATGACATGATACGTAAAGGCCGACCGACATTGTCCTGTGTACTAAAAACCTAACAGCTGTTCTATCGCCAGCGATATGCGTTAAGTGAATTCAGGAAGATACCATCACGCCAGGTCCCTAACGGGGTAGGTACAAAGCACCGAGTGCCAAACATCGTTATCCTTGCAACTTGCAGCTTTTTGAAAATTTCTGTCTGTTCGTCAGGGCCGCACTGTAGAACAGCTGAAACGATTTTAATGGGACTTTTGTTAGATGATAGAGCAGGTTATAGGGCAACATATAGGCAAATTCTCCCGAAGTTCCCATGGGATCTGGATTGGCACAGTTAATTATATATACCCCGTTAGGGACCTGGCGTGATGGTTATGTAATTATAAGTGTTTTAGTAACAATACATGGTAAGTGTGGCTTATGTCCGAAGGTTATTTGGTTTTTCGGTGCACCTTAAAACACAGCGTCAGGCTTCCGACATCCGTTCCACAGAGCGGCGACTCGAGGCGTTTATTTAAAGCCCGCGTTTATATCCGACTCGCGTATTATTACGGCTCGCAGGCTTTTGCATTCGGTAGGAACGCAGCAGCGACTTCATTTGCGATTTACGTATTCAACTCGACCCGTTTTCAGTTCGGGTTCCGTGTAATGATCGTAATGTTTTTAAAATCCGACTCGCATATACTAAAGCCTTGGGACCGCTGAATGAGTTTCACTCTATACGCTTCTATGTACTGTAATACGATAAACAAACATACTTCCATAGTCGTAATATTACTATGGATTTAAATATACACCCACTAAATAACAAGTCATCATCTCACCTCACCAACTAAGTAAATATTTCTCACTATGAGTGGAGACCCGGTGAAAAAAAAATAACTTGGACCTTTTTTTTTATAATATGGAAGTAGCAGACGAGCATGCAGTCCACCTGATGGTAAGTGGCTACTGCCACCCATGGACATTTGTAATCGACCCCAGATAAGATTAGATTCGGCGATTAGGTGCCGCCGGAGTCGAACCACAGAGGGTTCTACCACCTTGAAAAGTCGATGACAAATTATTGATTGATACACTACACTCCTCAGGAGATATCATATACTTTATATATGCCATACATACATGTTTCCTCAGTATTTTCCTTAACCGGTATAGCGAGTGACATTTAAATTTTTTGTTATAAAACGCATGCAACTATAAAATCAGAGGTGCATACAAGGTTATGAACCCAGACTCCCAAAGTGAGACTCAAGTTTAAAAGAATATTATATAGATTTTCTTGGTAAATACCATTTTCTCTTTTACGATGGTATCGGTCTTTATTAATTAGTTTTTTTCTTCCCTTTTATTAATTTATTAACCATACCATCCTTTATCAGATTCATCTAGGGTCGACCGGAATTCAATGGCACTAGGCATTATATTTAGATAATTACGTAAATAAATAAAATGGAATAAATAGTAAAGCGGAAAAGTATGCATATAAATAGAATAAACAAAGTGATAAGCAAAAGTACATAATATATCATCGTTGGAATGGTCAAGAATTGTCATTTCGAGTCACGTTTCGCCGCCATATATGTGAGTTATGATAATATCAGTGAGATCCAGCCAGTGTTATCTGTAGCAGGAACACTTGCAGGCTTCTAGGGCGACCGGATTTATATGCGCATCAAGCTGATTATGAAATGATTCTTTGCTTCATTCTATCCTAATACTAAACCAGTAGCTTGTGCGATGTCAGAGGCGTAGCACATATAAAACAAGATGTAATACTAAGCACAACATTTAATATGGGGTTAGGAATGTGAAAAATGTCCAAGGCAAAGAAAAATAAAAAAAAAATTCGTCGACTAAATTTTACTGATCTGATACAAGATATCACGACTTTCGAATGTTATCACTTTAATGTGTAATTTAAACAATCTTAAAAATGCTCCCTTCAATGATATGATTAATAAAGTTATTTCCCGTAATTAGTCGCCGCATTTTATTTACTGCACCCATTCTATTAATGCTCTTCCTGTAGTTTTGTCTATTGGTCTTGTTCTTTAACTTTGCGTCCGCGTTGGCCAATGTTGAAGGCGATGTTCAAAGCGCTGGGGTCAATGCCTGCGATAGCCGTGGCTATCGGCCTGGCTAGAGCCACCCCACTTTGGGCTACAGCCGTGGCCATTGGCCTCGAGGCGGCTAAGCCGTTCTCCCCGATCACTGCAAGACCTGGAATTTCAACAAATCATATTTTTAGTCTAAATTACTCCCTATTATATCAGCTGTCTGTAAGTAAAAGTCCCGTCAAAATTGGTCCCCCCGTTCCAGAGATTAGCCCGAACAAACAGACCAACAGACAGACAGAGAGACAAAAATAAAAATAAAAGTTATTTTCGTATATGTACCGTGTATACATACGTGTGCATTTAGTAAAAAGCGGTTATTTTAATATTACAAACAAATACTCCAATTTTATTTATTTGTATTGTATAGATTGGTGACGTGAAATAGGCACTAAGCTGCATCCACACCAACCTTCACCGCACCCGTGGGAGAGACTGGAGCCCAACAGTGGGACGTGGTAAGGTACAAGATATATGCTTTAAAAGTGGTAACTAAGGCAAGGCAACTAAGTGCATCGTCATATAAGACTAATGGAATATGAAATGTATGCCATAGAACCTACCAACAGGCTTAGCTTCGGCTATCGTTCCTCTGATCTCCGGGTTGTCGAAGGTTTCCTCGGGGTTGTCGATGCCGATGCCCTCTTCACTGACCTGGAATTTAAAATTAGTAGACACTATGAATAACCTTAGTAAATATTAAAATTTTTGTATTATTATTATAGTGGGATTAAATTTTTCGTTTAAATTTTGGGACTAAATTTCTATAATAATATTACACATATTTATTTCTTTGATTTGTTTGCTAGTCTACACTTTGATGTTTTATTATTACGATGCCTGTTACTGTTGAACGAGCAACACGTCCTAACGTCAACGTTGTGTCAAAACATTTAAAATACGCTTTTTAATAACTGGCTATTTTATCGACTAACAACTTTCTTCTGGTCGAGGACAATGGACGATTTTATGACTGTCCACTAATCTGTATTGTGTCAACATTGTTGCAGTTGTATGAAAATCGTGTTGATACGATCGGACGTTTCAAACGGCTACAAGATAGATTGTTGCAATATTTTGTAGATATACTTACATCTTCCTCATCCGCATCATCGTATCTTCTCAAAGTGGCGTTGCTTTTGAACAGTATCGACACATCGTCACCTACTTCTTCGATCAGTTTTATCGTATTCGATGCCGCTTCAGCTAATGATGCGAGTTGGTTCTTGAATCTAGATTTGTCGTTCGGGCTTAGAGATCCCACTTTTCGTCCCAAATTGTTTAACCTTATCAAATTGGTGGACAACATTTTCAAATTCTGCAAATTGGCGGCTAGAACTCTCGATAATAAATTGTCATTGCTATTCTTTATCACGTTTTCGCTGCTTATGCTTTCCTCTGCTACGATTTTTTCACTTAAAACAGTACCTCTATTGTCTTTTTTTACTTCTAAGTATTGCCCCTTCGCGCCACCGTAGAATGGAAGGTATTGTATTGAGGCTCTGTAAATAATTTGTAATTTTTATTTCTATTTATTAATAAAATAAATACAGTGTGTACTTTGAATGAAAAAATGTAAAGTATGTCTAGGAATTAAATGAAATGTTATATTTGCACTGACAATACGAAAACGAATCTTAGCGCCTGATGCATTTTATATGCAATAAAACTCTTAACATAACAAGTGACATCGATGATATCGTAGGATCGCCTACATTAATCATTTCACTAACTTAAAAGAACAAGTTTCATTGAAATACTTAATACAGACACAAAATGTGTTTTTATTCCTCTAGTACAAGCTCAACCAGGTGGTTTAAGAAATAATTAGATCAAAACCATATCTATAAGGATTTTAATAAACTTTGGGCATTCTGACAGTGTTATAGAAATTAATTTTCGTTATATAAGCAGGTGTATAAAAAGAATATCTATTAAAAATTGCGTCCACGTAAAAGATCTAAATCTTAAAACAAACCAAAATCACCTTTAGTGTTATGTAGAGGTTCGTTCGTGTCATATCCGACCACTGCAAATGTAATTTGCAGTCTTACAAATAATTGGAGTTGACAACAGCTTACTATCAATGTTGCTCTTTTTTTACTTATAACGTCAGCACGGATGAAATTATATTGCTCACAGCAAGCGGCTAGACCTTATTATGTTGCTCTAAAGAAACTAAATTCAGACCAGTACTATAAAAACATGTACTCGTACTTGATACATAAAAATTATTTTTATATCTGCCTTCCTTAGCGGTGTCTGCTTGCAAACCTGTAATGGCAGGATCGTGGAACATGTCATCAAATGATACATGCTTGATTTCTTTTCGAGCTTCTCAGTTCGAAGACTTCACTGGTTAACCTTGGCATGTACGTTATGTTTTAACGTTATCACCTACTTATTCAGGCGCGCAGACTCTACTTTAATCGGTAAAGAAGTAAGCAATTCGATCGAGTAACATGTGTTTTTATCTTTAAATTTCCATCGACTTGGACTGTTGTTTAAATTCAATCAGGTGTAATTAAGACTTTTTAGTAATTAACATAATATGAATACAAAGCTCCCAATGTTCAGATAATAGGATAAACGTTATTTTAAAATAGGATCTGTTTTACGTACTTTCAGTGTCACTAAGAACGATAATGTTGACATTAAATAGTATCAGTCGTAGTTTATAAATCATTAAATAGCTCCTTGACAGTTTGTTGACATGAAGAAAAAAACAATAAATTGAATATACACTCATTAGGCTGCGTGATATTGGTCAGTAGATTATAGATTTCATGGATTAAATTATATGTATTTATGATATTGTTCATGTATTTAGTCATTTTAATAGAATAATCATAATTATCTATCGAGTTATGAATTAGAGTTCTACCTGAGTATAGGTATACATAATATAATACGAGTATGTGTAGCTACTGATGAGTGCATATGAATATCTAGTGTTTTAGTGTATTTGCATATTGTAGTTGTAATTATACATTTTGTAGTAAATATTTAAACGGTGATTTGGTACAATTAAACAAAGGAAAATATTTAACATTTTTATTTTTCATCAGTAAATTTCTTCGCGATTTCACAAACGTTAATGCTATTCGTAAATTTCGAAAAACAGTTTCAAGCGTATTCGAAATTATTTTCCGAAGATCACACGTTTTATAAGCTTAAACCATCACCGACGTTTTCATTAGTAATATAATCGTACAAATAGAGGTCGGACTGTGCGTGGGCGATGCCTCCAGGGCCCACGACCGCACTTGCTTGTGGCTCGTGGACAATAGTACCGGTGTCTTCGCGCCGGATTGCTACATGGGATTGAGGGTTAGCTATAGCGACTCCTTTAGAACCGCTTACCGCATCTGCCACAGGATTCAAACGCAGTACGTAATTAGCGTCCATTACGAGAGCTTCAATAAACTTTTCACCGTCATAATTGAAGATGTCTGCCTTTCTGGAGCCTGAGCTTCTTTCCAAATAGGTCCCGTCAGGGTCAAATCTAACAGGCAAAAAATAATTATTAGTCAGATGTTCAAGAAGGAAAATTAAAATGGATTAAGTGGATGGGTCATGTTTGCTCGTTTGGGTGATAATAAATAACTGGTCCAGTGGCAACTAATTTTCCTTCTCTTATTGGCTGTTGAAGCGGAAATGACGTGTCATTTAATGCTCTAAGTTGACTAACAACGGAGTTAAGGTTAATTAAAGATGGTAACGCAATGACTCGTGCCGCAGGGCCTGCTACTGCCAGGCCCCCAGGTTGAGTATATGCTAATCCACCTGGACCTACAATAGCTGTTCCTCCTTTCCCAGCAGTTGCTACACCTCCAGGGCCTGCAATAGCTACACCACCTTTCCTTACTCTTAATTTATTTATGAAGAACCCTGGACTTGGCGCTACAGGTTTCTTATTTCCGAACCAATCAAAACCACCAAATTTGAATCGCAGGTCACCATCATCGGCGCTTGTTTTGGTATCCTGAAACTCTTCTTCTATATAAATCCTTTTGGGGGGTTTACGTGTTACTACTGGCTTTGCTACGTAAATTTTTTCCACTTTTCTAGCAGTTTCAATTTCTTGTACTGGTGCATTATTTTCCACAGTACGCTTCTTCAGTGCTCGCTTTTGTCTTGTGTTCGCACTGGTAATGGGATTAACGGAGGAATCGCTTGATTTTTTATGCTGATTTTCTACGAGCAAAGTTTTTAGAGACGCTATTTTGGCGAGGGTTTCATTATCTATATCAATGTCACTTTGTCTCTCACTTTCAGTTGATTTTTGTTTTCTCGCACATACGTCAGCAGTTTGACCGTATTCAACAAAATTGTTCCAACCGCCACCTTGTTGTAAAGCAATGAAAGGATCTTTTAGAATGAAGGGAAATAGATTGGCAAATGGCCACTGAAATTGAAATGGCCATTGAAAGTTATTTGAGAACGATGGAAAATTTGGGAATGGCGATGGCTGTTCTTGTCTTGTTTGAATAGAATTAAAATCATTGTTTACATTTCTCACATTACCATTGGGCATGACTACAACGGGTACGTTCATGATGTAAGGGAATGGCGCAACGGACGTCGGTGCTTGATTGTAGACATTTGGAAACATTTGTAAAGCTCTGGAGTATTCTTGTCTGTCGTCTTCGGAATTCTCGTTAAGGTAATTATTGTCGTATTGTTTCGGCTTTTCAGAGAGCGTTTTAATTTTTTCCGCTACTAATATTTGTTGGATTTTTTCTAGCAATTCCCTATCAATTGTATAGCTTGTCTCAGTCGGCTTAGGTTTGTTATAATTTATTTGTTGTTTATTAGGTTTCTTTAAAGCTTCGTTTATAGCTTGTATCTTTTCTATAATTTCACGTGTATTTAGTTTATAGGGCGTTGTTTCGGGGTCATTTGTAAACGTGATAGACTTTTCCATTGTGACTGGGGTAGCTGCTTCCTTTTCATCTACGGGTAGATCAATTTTCGTCGATCTGAAATAATTAAATTTGATTAGCTGCCACGTGCGATTGTATATACAAGTCATCCAGCACCACGCCCTAGCATATATTACATGGTATCACACAAGCAGCGGCGTGAAGCCAAAATATAGTGAAGTCCATACCTGAACCAGTGCTATGCCCCAATGTAGTGTTCGTTTTAGATGTAGCTTCATTCTTGAGTTAAAACGCCTTAATAAGTACTACGTGTTAGTTATATAATGTGTATCTCTGGAGTTCGCAAAAAAGCGTGTATATTAAACGATTATTCTCATCCACTTCTATGAACACCGATGATAAAACCGTTAACTACTCCGTATTAATTTGAATTTATTGAAACTGATATTAATTCATCAAACAAATCGAGTTTGATTAATGTCGTCAGTTCCATTTCCGTATTAGATAATGTGTATTAATAAATCATCTTTTTAATCAATTTTTTTCTACTCACTCGTTGTTTGGTCGTGACGAGACTTCCAATAGACAGCATACAAGCAGGAACTGGAATTAAAAATTGTTTTTATTACATTAATGCATATTAATGTACGTGCATATATCTTTTGAACAAATGAAGTCTTGACTTGACAATATATTAACACGTTTGATTGACAAATTGATTTCTTTTAGTCGCATGTTCATAAATATAAAAATGGAATAAATTGAATCCAAAAGAAGAATTGATATCAAGCATTGCGTTTTGTTTCAAAATATTTAGGTGTTTTTGTCTCCCTGTCGGTACTATTTCGTTTCATAGTCATTAGACACGATTAAAGAATTTTTGCGAAGCATGTAAAGAACGACTCATTCTAACGGAAAACAAATACATACAAGTAAGTAACCGCATTTGGGCCGACCGTAGGGTTGTCAACTGTATCTATAAAAATTATCATTTATGCTGTTATTTATACAGGCGGAGAATCAAGCGAGTACGAAAATGTTTTTGACTGTTGTACTGTTTCGTGTTATCATTGTTTTTAAGTCTTTGAATAAACAGAATCTTAGAAGCGCTAGGACCGGCTGTGTAATTTTTTTTGGATCATTCGGTAGCCTTACAAATAAGCATTGATGGAATTAAAAAAAAATTGCATTAGAGATGTTTTTATTGCATAGAAAAAAATAGGCAACCCTATTGGTACGAGAACAGCGCTATTTGGAGGCGGTCCAAAGTGAATAAGCTCACTCTCACCATAAAGATATTTGTGGGACGCACTTTTATGGAATTACACCGTTATGTGGTGATACACGGGTAGAGCTTATTGAGCTTCTGAGGTTATATCGTGTTGGGCATTTGAATTAAGCTAAGGAATTCAGTAGATCCTTGTACAGTAAACAAATGCTCAATCGTAGGTGATTTGAGAAATATTCGTTTTAACATTTTGCGTAATCTCTAATCCAATCAAAAGAACTTGTGTAAAACAATCATCAAGTAGTCAAAGTACTGAGATCTATAACTAGACTTGTTTCCGTCCTCTAGTGTGTTGTAAATAAATGAGATACACAAAACAACCTTCTTCTCCTTAGAATACATAAGGTACTTATTGTTGTAGGTGTGACTTAATCCATTAAACAAACCATCCACTTTCTATACCATCATCTAATCTGTTTGTTATAATTGATTAGGTATATACATAAGTCACGAATAATAGTTTTATTATTGTTTGGAATTCGATACATTATTTTTAGCTACGCTTTCGTTCTGTGACTAGCATAGCCGCATCATTCTTATGTATGTGTTTCAGAAACAATTTGTAAATTACATTTGCTTCTTATCTAGCAACTTGGTCCTTCGAGCCGGATGTGATATAAAAAAAATATCGATTGTTTATTACGCTTTGTTAGCCTACATTCATTCCACTAACTAATCAAGGTTGAAATCCAAATGCAGATCAAATTGTCGTTATAGCTGAATGTCAAGGCGCAAGATAAAATGGTCTTTTCGGTCCAAACAGGTCTTCGTAAAAGGAAAAATTAACAACTCACCGCCTTCAACAGCGCTAAAATGTCAGTCAAACTAGTTTAGGGAACGAGGAACCTGAAATGTGGTGCCATTATTGGACTAGGCGCGTTTGATATGTATTATAGCTAATATAGTTATACCGCGACGCCTGTTTCCTATAGGGCAGTGACTAACGATTTCGTGCCCTGAAAAATTTCTTTCGCCTCTCCTACTCCTATCAAAGCATCAAAGAGTACTTCACATACAAGCTTCTTTATTAGCGCTATTCTTAACATAGCTACTAATCATAGTAGCTACGATCATATATGCATAATAGTGATGTGTACAACACATCAGTAGCCAACACATAGTAAGCCTCGTGATATGTATATAAGATTTCCACTCCGGGGTCTAGCCTCAAATCCTTGGCCTCACCTCTGACACTACAAAGTGGCGTGTGTTTTTATAACTTATAATTTTAATATCAACTTTTCACCAATTTCTTTCAATACTGTCTAAAGATAAAAAAATTGTTTTGGCAGTCAGTGGAGACAACATTTTATTAAAATGTTTTCAATAAAACAAAATGAAAAGAATTCTTAGTGAGTGCTGTTACATGTCATGTTAAAGACTATTTGTGAATGTTTAAAATATCAATTCAATTATTTGAAAAAGAAATTACCGTACCGTGAACATACCGGTGATAGTTTAAAGATTTCTTATCTATCTTATTTCCCTGCACCGGTTATTAGTTATTTGGGTATAACTGGGGACATATGAATTGAAATCGGCACAATTTATTCTTTCTTTCTATTTTTTCTTGTTTGCCGTTCATCTTGACATTAGTGTCCTTATTATTAAAGTAACATTTAACACAATCCATTGTCTTTTTTTGTTTGGATTTGCTCTTTCAATAGCTGAAATGCGTTTCTAGATCGATCCTATTATTGCCTAGGTAAGGTAGAACGTTTGCAAAATATTTATTTATTTATTTATTTAATACAAGAAACTTATATTTAACAATACAGGTTGCCCTAATAAGTCAGACAAGTTAATTTATTTATTAATACAAAACTAATAACAATAAAATAAGTCAATTCTAACTTTAATTCATTAGTTTATAATAATAGTCGCAACTAAAGTCAAATAAAAAAAATCTATTTTTTATCTTCATAACGGGACTGGATTAAGGCAATTAGAAAAAATATATAAAGCTCAAACCAATAACTATAAATTGCCAAGGAAATAGCCATTGAACTATTATTATGAACGATTCGATTTATTAATCATCACATCGGAGTTACGGTATCTGACATTTGCGAACTTAATTGTGTGCGGTTATTGATTAAGGTTAAAAGCTTTTTGAATAGAGCTTTTTGCTCATCCACTTCATTACTTGTTGTTGTTTTCAGAACCGGATATGTTGAAATACCTCAACTAAACGCGTGCATTACATTACATTACACTGTCACTATAAGCTGTCAGGTGTTATATTATCGGATTAAGGCTGTAGTATTACATCTGTTCACTTTGTTTTGGACCATCAACATAATAATATTAACGATAAAGGACACATTTCATAATATTTTAAAGACAAGAGTACTTACACAAATAGAGGATTACAATATGTTTAAAAATACTATATAGTTATATACTAGCTACTGCTAAACTTCAAAGCTTGTAATCTTGTACATTAGCGATTTTATAAAGGTGTTACGATATTTTATCACGATGAGCGTAAATATTTGCAAGATGCAGTCATTTCCACACAGCTGCATGGTGCGTGGTCTCGGCGGAATTGGACCGATATTTTATAGTACCATCAAAGCCTCCGAACCGACATCAAATTGAAGATCGATTCTAAGTACATTGCTATCGACCGCTACTTTCTCTACTCGTAGCTACGTGCTTTGTTGAGCTTCTGTTGTTAAAGAATATTTTTTAAGCTCGGCAATCAACCCACTAACATTTGCCATAGCGGAGTAACGACATAGCCAAATAATAAAAGCCTTAAGAATTAAATTATCCTATTCGGGTACACTAGAAATGTAGATGTTATGGTGGAAACTATTTTTTCCTGTTCATTTACAAAATACAATGGAATAATTGTGCATGTTTTGCTCTTATTGAGTTCCAAATCAAATTGTAAATTGTATGCATATACATACGAGTACATTCCTACTGACCGTGTTTGACTAACGTTAGTGTGATTGACAAAGAGATTTGTAAGAATTTCAAATGTATTCTTATTATTTTTAATTGTATCATTATATTTATTTAGCAATCGATGCCAATCAACTCATCGGAAATATTTTCTCTCTCTTAATTTTCGTGTTACCCTTCATAACAGTTGCTATAATTGTCCGCCCATTATTATAATGTTATGTCTTGTAGAACCCGAAACGTACATGCCCGTGAAAGTATTTTTGAAGCTGTTTAAAAAATTTACATGGTTTTAAACTTAATTGTTACCCATTACTTCCGTCAAATGACATGTAAGATGTATGAAATTACACAAAATAAATAATCTTTATCTTCGAAATCATTCCTCTTTTTGGCACATCAACGAATGGTATATGAAAATATTTGTTATTGTTACCACATAAAGCTTGGGTGGTCAGAAAGCATCATCGGCCACACATATCTATTTTTACAAACTTGTAGCGTTTATTCAACATTATTTACTCTCTTACTTACTTACTCTCTATATACATACGTAATAAAAATAGATATATAAATAAATAATTGAATATTCAGTCGAATCGCATTCTCACATAAATATAGTCTCCGTCTTAAATCTTAGAAAGGAAAGCTCAGTACGTAGCAACTTTCACGTGATGTAATTTAAAATGAATTTAATCGAGATAGTGTCGCTTACATGTAAATTGTTTTACACCGCGGGAATGAAAATTGGGTTAATGGTTTTATGTTTACAGGCTTTTGCTGATTTATTCTTTGGCTGTGATTTAGGATTTGTAGAGGACAAATTCTCTTATGATGTTTAAGATTATTCTAAGAAATTTACGCAGATTGTTATTTTATATTTCATATACATACATATATGTACAGTATAAATTAAACAAATCTGGATTTCATGCTACGTCGTCATATATTAGGCATGTCTTTATTATATTCTGGTTTAATTCCTTTTAAATCAGAAATATTTGTTTCTATAAAAGCACAACCTTTAAAATACATCGAAACGGAACCAAAAAATTAGAAAACATAACAAAAAATATTTTAAACTTTCTATTTGCATTGATAATATTCGTTCGAAAGAAATAACAATGGCTCTCTCTACATAGAGCCATCTGAGCGTTGCATCTTTGTGACCTTGAAAACATCTGTACACAAGTTCAAGTCGCGACCGACTTTCTACCGCGAACAATTCGTATCTAAATTAGGGTCCACTCTACGTTATATAGTACCTACACTGACACCATTCGATCTTAATAAATTGATCTCTTACGTACTATCATACAGCGCGTTGATGTCTTTTATAGGACTGTACTTGCATCGTTACTTGCTCTACCTTTTTTCAAGTAAGTTATGTAGAGTTCGAAACTGTATGTATTTGATTTGTAAGAGAGAACTAATTAAAATAGAGCGAATTAATGAAAATATTGAGATGGATGTATATACATGTTAATATTCGATAATGATCAATTAGGATTGGCGAGGGAATGCTATATGTATGTATGTATATGAAATATTCACAGCGAGTGATTTTTAGCAAAAACTTAACTTTTAATACGATATGGTGAACCATATAGCACTCTGTATGAAATTGTGTTATTATTATTTACGTTAACTTAAAGACGTCAAATACCTTAATTAAAATAACAGTCTTCGATATTTTATGTATATGTATGTATACGTATAAGTTTCTAACGAAAATCCTATTTCATTAACGCAATCTCAATAAGGATTGGGTCATAAAACTAAAATGGATCGCAAATTATAATATAAACGATAATTGGATGATATTGACGACGAAGCTTAAGTCATTGGCCTCAGGGTACCGTCAATAAGTGATCATCTTTTTTTGCTTAACTCGTCTTAAGAATTCTAAAATTTTTTTCATGTAATTTTCCTATAATTAACAAACTCAAATCCAAATTCAAATTTTTGTTCTCCAGATTCTTGAATTATCAATATTTGAGTATCTCCAATTCATAAAGACAAATACCTTTGTTTGTATAAACATAACTACAATTAAATACTTTATGAAACTATTACGTCGATCCCTATGTAGGCCTTTATGCTTTTTTAAATAATCAGACTAAATTTAACATATATTTATATGTTTTAGACATTTAAAATCAACGCAAAAGTGCCAGTTTAGTACGCAATATTTCTCACGCCACCCTGTATTAGAGCGATTTATCTATGTACAGGATGCTTCAAACTCTTCAAAAGACGAGATAAACATAAATAGTTTTTATAGCTAACTTACATGTGAAAGGAAATGTTCCACAAACGATGAAAGCTTGAATGAATGAAACAAAAATACTTCCACACCATTTCCTGTTGCGACACCCTCCTAATTAACAAGTGTAAACTTTATTTAAAAGAAAGTTAACTTTCTATAATTCGTGGATTTAACAGCTTACAAAGTAATTAATAAAAATACAAAGAGTTAAGTAAGTTTACTAGATATATACAGTTCGAAAGTATGTATTTGCCTAATATATGCAAATAACTACAAAATCTGAAGGTAATTTTGAAAGGACTAAGATTTAGTAAAAACATTACTTAATGTAAGGCCCCGGCGAGATTCGAACTCACGATCTCCTGTTTACTAGACAGGCGCTTTAACCAACTAAGCCACGGCGCCAATTGCATAGTGGAGCAAAAATATCATATACATATTTGGAAAATAATGTACATTGTTATTCAACTAATGTAAATAAGTATACTAAAATATGTCTATTCATGCTTATATTTAACATATCAATCCACTTAAATCAAATTGCAATTAGTTTTTCCAATTCGAAAAGTACATAATATATATTTACAGATGCTTATACTGGAGGTTAAAGTCATAACAGTTATTTATATGTATGTATATTTCTAACAAACCTCAAATAGGATTGGGCTAAAATCTATATCCATTGTTAATTAGGTTGACTGTCCTCGCTAGCTACGCGAAGAATTTATATGTGTTCTCTAGAACCGGAATAACTAAGCAAATATTGCACAGAGGCAGAAATAGAGGCAGACAATCCATTAACAAACTTTTACTTTGCCAATTTAAAGATATGGATTGGCATCCAAAAATATCTATACTTTTATTTCACTGTGAGGGATGTACATTGTACATATATAATAATTGTTATAAAACAAAATTATATTGAAACGAAACGTAGTGGGTATTAGGTAGCGGACCGAGAGAAAAAGGCGGACTGAGAAAACTCTCGGTGGTCTTTTAATAAACTTTTAATCACTACATCCGGGAGACAGAAACATACAATATGCAAATTAAGTTGTTACTAACGCTTGTAATGTTAATGTCATTACAATTGACTTTGAACAGCAAATGTATTTTTAAGAATTAACCGGACTGATCCGCTAGATCGAACAGACTGCTAAATCAGGAGTTGTAGGTTCGATTCCTACGGTGTTATGTCTGATGAACATAAAGGACCTGGCTGCCAAAATTATATACGTGGTTATATATTTAAAATTCAATATTAAGTAGTCTGGGTAATATAGATTATAGATAGAATTTGTCTTAAGAATTATTTATTTGCCAATGTCGATACAGATCATAGTTACGTGGTAATGACGGGTCAATGACCTTAACTGGCAAATGTTTACCTGTACCGGACATTGTTTGTGACGAACTAAAAATTTGTGATTTCACGTTTAGGTATGACAGTTTTATATATACCTAATTCAACCAGCGTCATAGATACATATTTACTATTGTTGTAAGAGGAACTTAGAATAAAACTGTTTTATTTTTAGTTATATTTGCAATCGTTTGTAATAAGTATTTACTGACAGTATTACAGTGTTTATTTATCTACCTTTTGTGTAAGTAAGTAAGTAAGTAAGTATCGTTTTCAATGGCGAGAAATGCCAGTGCCAGAATTAACAACATTCTCTGTTTGTCATTTCCATGACCTACACAGCCTCTTCAGCGGACGTAGAGAAACGTGTTATGCAAAATATGACTGTCACTTACTTGCACTCGTTATTTTAAACAAGTGTTCTATTTTTGAAATTACGTGGCCATTTGAAGGAAATACCACTTTCGTTTTCATTCGATTCGAAACAAATTTGCTAAGAATAATAACCTTTAAATAATAAAACCTTTAAATATAATAAATAAATAATAATAAAAACCTCTAAATATAATTTAAAAAATAATAACCTTTTTTATAATCGAACTTGACGCCGCAAGTCACGAATATTACCATCTGATACACTGCAATTAATATAAAATTTCAACCGCTTTTTAACGGCCACTTAAATCTGACTATTCAATCAAATGTTTGTTTTAACTTTTCATTAATCGTGATTCAATGGCGACTATCTGTTAACTATGAAGTAATGATAGCCTAGTGGTTTGAAATTCAGTGTTCGCACCGGATTTAGGTTCGAATCATGCACCTCCGAGGTGATACGTAAAATGGCATAATAACGATAATTTTTAATTGACCATTAATATAATTAATTTCACACTGAAACTGAAATACATATGAATTTTCAAAAAGAAAAACAGAGTCATCCTAGAATAATTCCTGCCATTGTGCGGAGATGTAGCCCCTTTAAAGAAATAAAGCCATTACATATACTTTTTTTATTTTAAATTACTAATAAATATACCAATTAAAAACATTCTTTAATTATTAAAAAAAAATAAGAATAATTGAGAATGAATTAAAATTGAATTCATGAATGTTGGGCATATTGATAATATTTTCGAATTATTAAGAAACAGTTTTAAGAAGGAAAATTAATTAATTAGAAAGTTTCCATTTCTAAACATAAAACATTATTAAAAGATTATTATGATTATAAATTTCATTTTTTATTATCTATGCAAAAAAAATCAAAGTCACGTGTAGAGAATTAAGTTATAAAAGTTTCCGTTTCAGCAAAAAGTATGTATGAATCCACACCGTTATTAATTATTAATAGAAAAAGATAAAAGTAATGAACTCACCCCAATTGCGATCAAACTTTTCACCGCCATCGTTTGTGGATAATTAATAAAATAAATATTAATTCTAAGCGAAACTACACGTCCGTTCTCCGTCACAGCTGTGATGTGATTGCCGGCGGGAGATGTGGGGAGCGCTTTTTGCTTGGGTATTCGGTTGCACCGTACCACGGACCGTGCTTTGAATTAATAATCGCGAAATATTTTATCACAAGTAATCACATTATTCGTGTGAGGCGCATTGGTTTGTGTGTCAAATCTCACCGTACTTTTTGCCATCCTTATTCATTTCATACATTGTCTGGAATAAAATTATTTATTTACTAGCTTTTGCCCGCGGCTTCGCGCACGTTAAATCATTGCTATATTACTATATTTAATAATGGGTGTTATTATATATACAAACCTTCGCC
>DWQT01000150.1:0-28758 GCA_018244895.1 Myscelus amystis hages | reverse complement strand
ATATATTTCTAACGGTGATGTCTATTTTGAAATTAATAAATTAAAAGATTATGGTATGTTATCTAATAAAAACATTAAAAATTTAATTCCTAATTTTAAAATTAAAAATTTCTTTTCAAAAAAAACCAATATAGATTTTGTTTTATGAAAATCAACAAAAAAAGGTATTAATTGAAATAGTCCTTGAAGTAAAGGACGTCCTGGTTGACATACTGAATGTGCATTTTTGGTTGAAAAATTTTTTAATAGTAAAACTATTAATTTACATGGTGGTGGCATTGATTTAAAATTTCCTCATCATGAGAATGAACGCGCTCAATTTATTGCTATCAATAATAAAAAAATGTCAAATATTTGATGGCATAATGGTCATATTAATATAGAAAATAAAAAAATGTCAAAATCATTAAATAATTTTATTTTAGTTAAAGACTTTTATAAAAAATATCATCCAAATGTATTAAGATATTTGATATTGAGTCATAACCATCAAAAACCAATTAATTTTACTAAAAAAATAATTCAAGATGGAATAATATTAATAAATAAATATGAAAACTTTTTAAAAAAGTGAACATATCAAATGTTTATTAATAAATTATCTTTTAATAAAAATTATCATTTTTTTTATTATAATAAAGTTATTAATAATTTATTTAATAATATTAATACTATTAATACTATTGCTTTAATAGAAAATATGATGAAAAAACTAAATCAAGCAATTAACAAAAATAATTTAAATAATGAAATTCAAAAAATTTTTAATACTTTAATTTTTACTTTTGATATATTAGGTTTTAATTTTAAATTTGGAAATTATTCTAAAATAATAAAAACTAAAATATTAAAATGAGAAAAACTTAAAAAACAAAAAAAATATCAAGAATCTGATAAAATACGTCAAGAGTTAATAGATTTAAAAATTATTTAAAAAAGGAGAAAAAATGGCATTAAAATATATTTATGGTTATCATTCTGTTATTGCTGGATTATCTACATCATCTTTAATAAAAATAAAAAAAATTTTTTTAGTTCAAGAAAAACATCAAGATTTACAAAAACAATTTAAAAAAACTAAAAAAATATATGAAATGATTAGCTTACAATCTATGAACAATTTATTAGGTACAACTAAACATCAAAATATTGCTGCTAGTGTAAATAATTATCAATATATTTCTTTTGAAAGGTTAATGACTATTAATTCAATATCTAAATATTTTAGATTTTTGGTTTTAGATCGTATTTCTGATCCATATAATTTTGGTTCAATGATAAGAATTGCAGCTGGTAATAATTTTGATAGTATAATTATTTTAAATCATAATCATTCTGAAATAAATAGTTTAGTTGCAAAAGTAGCGGTTGGCGCTTTAAGCATTATTCCAATTTGTAGAGTTAAAAATTTGTCTTTTATTATTAATATTTTAAATCAAAAATATAATTTTACAATTTTAGCCGCTGCCAAAACTACAAAAGCAATTAATTATTTTAATATTAATTGTATTAATAATTTAGCATTAATTATTGGTAATGAAAGTGAAGGAATAAGTCAAAAATTATTAAAACATTCTAATTATATTGTTAAAATACCAATAAGTTCAAGAATAGAATCTTTCAATGCTAGCGTCGCTTGTGGTATTATTTCAAATTATATTTATATTAAAACTTTTGAATTTATTAATGATAAAATATAATTTTTTTTAAAATTATTAATGTAAAATAAAAATATCAAAAAATTGACACTTATTTTAAATAATAATATAATTGAAAATGATTTTTTTAAAAGGAAAATTTTAATGAATAAAAAAATAATTTTAATTTGTATTTTATGTTTAAATCGTAATTATCGTACATATAAAAATCAAATTAAACATAAAAATCGCATGGAATTAAAAAAATATTGTGAATATTGTAAAAAGCACACCTTGCATAAAGAATCTCGTTAAAAGGAGGATATTTATTTATAATGAATAATGAAAATATAAAAAAACAAAAAATTAATAATGAAAAAAAAACATTTTTAAAAAAAAAATTTAATATTTTACGAAAAATTAAACCTTTGAAAACTAAAATAAAATTTAAAGAAAAAAATAATTTTAATCAAAATAAAATGTTTGATGAAAAAAATATAAATATTAGTGAAGTTTGAGAAAAAAACTATAAAAAACGCACACTTGAAGAACGTTTTTATTATAAAAAAGAAGTAAGAAATTATTATAAATATTTTTTTTTGTATTTATTAAGAGAAATTAAAAGAATTCGTTGAACACCAAGAAAACAATTAAATAATAAATTTATTATGACAATATTTTTTATTACTATTTTAGCATTATTTTTTTATGCAATTGATTGATTATTATTATTTTTATTGCCTTTATTAAAAATAATATAAAAAATTATATTGGAGATGTAAAAATGAATGAAGAAATAAAAAAAGAACCTACTTTAAAAGAATTATATCAAAAGCGAATTAAACAAGCACAATGATATATTATTAATTGTAATAAAAATCATGAAGATAAAGTATCTACAGATTTAAAAAACAAAATTGAAAAAAAAACAAATTTAAAAGATAATATTTTTCAAGTAAAGGTTATTAAAGAAATAATAATAAATAAAGAAAAAAAACCAATTGAAAAAAATATTTTTCCAGGTTATATTTTTATTCATATGATTTTAACAGAAGACACTTGATATGATATTAGAAATACAATAGGAATTAATGGTTTTATTGGATCTAGCGGTAAAGGTACACCTCCGACTCCTCTTTCAAATAAAGAAGTAAATGAAATTTTATATCGTAATTCTAATAATTTATTAAAAACCAAAGCTAAAGAAATAATAAAAAAAATACGTTTTTTTGAATTAAATGATTTTGTTCATATTACTTCAGGTGCTTTACAAGGACGAGAAGGACAAGTTGTTAAATTAGATGAAGATAAAGGAGTAGCAACCATTGCTATTGATATGTTTGGTCGTCAAACTGAAATTAAAGTGGAATATGATAATTGTAAAAAAGTTAAATTTTAATTAATAATAATAAAGAAATAAAATAATTTAATTTAAATTAAATTATAATTGACTACTAGTTATAATAATGTTATCCTTTAAAGGCTTATTATTTATAAATTTAAAAAATATTAATTGTTTTAGGAGATTTTTTATATGTTAAATAAAATAAATATTAATCGTAAAGGTATTATTCAATTACCAGCAGGTAATGCTAAACCAGGTGCTAGTTTAGCATCATTTAATATTGATATGCCTCGTTTTTGTAGAGAATTTAATGATAAAACTAAAAATCTAAAAAACGATATTAATCCGATTCCTATTTCAGTTTTTATTACATCATATAAAGATAAAACTTTTGATTTTAAAATAAAAACTTCGCCAACTACATTTCTTTTAAAACAAGCATTAAAAATTGATAAAGGTTCTTCAAACTCTAAATTAACAAAAGTAGGAACTATCAATATTTTAAAAATAACAGAAATTGCTAAAATTAAATTACCTGATTTAAATTCTTATTCATTAGAAAATGCTATTAAAATTATTTTAGGAACAGCAAAAAATATGGGAATTAATATTGATTTTTAGAAAGTAGAGAATTTTGAAATATTATGACTAGAAGTAAAAGATATCTTAAAGTTGCTAAGTTAGTTGATAAAAATAAAATATATTCAATTGATCATGCTTTAGAATTGGTTAAACAGACTTCATTATTAAAGTTTGATTCAACAGTTGAATTAGTTTTTCATTTAAATATTAATTTAAAAAATATAGATCAAAATTTGTGTGGTTCTATTGTTTTGCCTTCAGGAACTGGAAAAAAACAAAAAATTTTAGTAATAACAAATACTAAAAAGAAAGAAGCAATTGAAAGTAAATCAGATTTTGTTGGCGGTCAAGAAATAATAGAAAAAATAAAAAATGGTTGATTTGGTTTTGATATTATTATTGCTACTCCTGAAATGATGTTGGAATTAGGAAAAATAGGAAAATTGTTAGGGCCAAAAGGATTAATGCCAACAACAAAACTTGGAACAGTAACAATAGATATTTCAAAAATAATTTCTGAAATTCGAAAAGGCAGAATTAAATATCGAATTGATAAATATGGCAATATGCATTTTATTATTGGAAAAGTTTCGTTTTCACAAAAAGAACTAAAAGATAATTATTTAGCAATATTTGATAATTTTAAAAAAAATAATAATTTAGGTGTTAAAATATCTTATATTAAAAGTATAAATATTTCTACATCAATGGGTCCTAGTATTAAAGTATTAATTTAATAATTTTTTTTAATAAAAAAACCAAAAAAATGTTTAAGGTGAAATATTCATGAAAAAAATAATAAATATTTTTAATAAACAAAATAAATTAATAAAAGTTGGTTTTTTTTCATTTATTATTAGTTTATTTTTTTTATTTTTAGGAACAATTTTAATTTGAACGGCTAATTTTAAGGGTTCAATTGGCTTAATTTCTAAATATTCTGGAAATGGTTTTCATGCAATTTCTATATGAGGAATTGATAATTTTTTAAGTAATAAAGGTTATAATCAAATTTTAACAGATGTTTTCAGTGATAAACTTTTAAATTATCCTATTTTTCAAGTATTTATTGGAATTGTTTTTATGGTTATTTTAGCTTCTATTTTTTTCATTATTAGTTTTTTTTCTTTTATATTTGGTTATTTTAAACATTGATTATATTTATAATTTTTTAATGATTAAAAATATGAAAAAAAATAATATAATTAAAAATATTAAATATTGGGACTTAAAACAAAAAATTGGATTAATTTTATTAATTTTAAGTTTTCTTTTTATAATTATTAGTTTAATATTATTTTGAACAGCTATTTTTAAAAGTTATAATAATAATGTTTTTTTTAATGGTTTTTGAGTTTTAAAAAAATATGGTATTATTAATTTATTTTATAATTGAGATAAATTAGATTTAGAAGCTATTAAAAATAATTATATTTTTCATCCTTTTGAACAAGTTTATTTTGGAATTATTTTTTTAATAATAATTTTTCCTATTTTTTTTTCTTTTGGAAATATTTTATTAATAAGATCATGAATTAAATCAAGAATCTAATATATAAATTTAAATTTATTATAAATTATAATTTTAATTTATAGTTTAATTTTATGTTATTATTATTTTTAATTATTATAAACTATACAACAAAAAAATTTTTTTTATTATAGATTTTATAAGAAAGGAATATTTTATGAATAAAAAAAATCTTAATAAAATTAATTTTAGTAAACGCAAAAAAAGAACTATATTAAATAATATAAAAAGACAAGTTATTTTTAGTTCTACTAGCCCTTGAAAAACCATTTTTATTATGGTTACACCGCCCTTAATAGCTGTAATTATTTTTTCTACTTATCAAATTTTTGATAAATGAATTGCCACCCAATGGGGAGGACAAACAATTATTAAGCGATATAATAATTATAATAATTCTGGAATAATAATAACTAATTATCAAGCTTTAAATATTATTAATATTGCGACTACTTATGCCGCTATTCCTTCTTCTATGATAATTTCTTTTGCTTTAATGATTGCAACAGGAACTGTTGTTAAATTTTCAATTGCTTTTGGCCAAAATGAAAAAAATAAAATGTCTGAATATTTAGGAAATGGATTTTTATTATCTTTTTTATTTTCTATTGTTGTTATGTTTATTATGTATTTAAGTTGTCAAAGTATTATTGAATTTCAAGCTGATAATTATATTAAAAACGATTCAATAATTAAAGAAATTATTATTAAAGAAGCAGTTAATTTTTCTCATATTTTAATTTTAGGAACTCCATTAATTTTTTTTTCATATTTTTTAGTTTCATTATTGCGTAGCGAAGGAATGGTTTTATGAACAATTTTAATTAACTTTATATCTTTTTTAGTAAATATATCTTTAGATTTTATTTTTGTTATTAATTTAAAATTATCAATAGATGGAACTGCATATGCTACTATTATTTCTTGAATAATTATTATTATTTTTTCATTATTTATTATTTGATATAATTCTGATAATTTAAGATTTAAAATTTTTAATTTAAAATTAAAATTATTTATAGTAACAGGAATATTGTTAATTGGTGCAACTTCTTTATTACAAAATATTGCTCAAAGTATTTTAGCAATGGTTACTGTTAAAATTTTAAATAAATTGCCTTCTTCAAATTATAATAATTTTCAAGATAAAGAAATTCCTATTTTTATTCAATTATATGGAGGAATTATGCCTTGATTAATTTTAATTAATGCACCAGTTATCGGAATTACTCAAGGAGCAAGAACATTAATTGGTTATGTTTATGGTTCAAAAGATTTTAATCGTGTTTGACAATTAATGTGAAGATTAACTATTTTACTTTTAATTTTATTAGTTTGTTCATTATTATTAGTAGTAATAGCAGGAGAATATATGATGAATTTTTTTGGTGTAAGTTTAGAAATAGCAAAAAAATATAAAATTTATATTATTATGCAATTTGCATTTTATCCATTAGCAACATTTCATTATGTTGCTATAATTTTTTATCAATCAATTAATTATGGAAAGTTATCTTTATTTGCTAGTTTACAAAGAACAATTATTATGCCAATAATTTGTTTAAGTTTAGGTTATTTTATCTCAAATATTTTTTGTAATGGTTTTTATTTTTATTTATTTTTAGGTTTAATTGATTTATTTTCTTCTTTTGTTTTATTTCCATTATTAATTTATACATTTTTTAAATGTTTACCTTTTTTAAAATATAAAAAAACAAAAAAAATATTAATTTAAATAATTTTATTTTAAATTAATATTTTTTAAATTTAATTGACTATTATTATTAAAAAATGATACTATAATTAATGAAATAAATTTTAAAATTAATTAAAATTTAAATATTTAATTAAACTCTTTAAAATAATAAAAGGAGGCAAATAATTAATGCCGACAATAAATCAATTATTGCGCAAAGGCCGTATACCAAAAAAATATAAATCTAAATCTCCAGCATTAAATATTTCATATAATTCATTAACAAAAAAAACATCTTTAATTAAAAAAAGTCCACAAAAAAAAGGTTTAGCTCTTGTAGTAACTACAAGAACACCAAAAAAACCAAATTCAGCTTTAAGAAAAATTGTACGTACTCGTTTAACTAATGGTATAGAAGTTACTGCTTATATTTCTGGAGAAGGTCATAATTTACAAGAACATGCTATTATTGGTATTCGTGGCGGAAGAGTTAAAGATTTACCTGGAGTAAGATATCATGTAATTCGTGGTTATTCTGATACTGCTGGAGTAATAAACCGTAATCAAAGTCGTTCTAAATATGGAACTAAAAAACCAAAAGAAAAAAACAAGGATGTAAAAGTAAATGCGCAAAAATAAAATTATTAAAAGAGATTTAATTTCTGATCCTATTTATAAATCAAAAATAGTTACTCAATTAATTAACTTTATTATGAATCACGGAAAAAAAAGTATAGCTCAAAAAATAGTATATAATTCTTTTAAAATTATTGAACAAAAAACCCAACAAATGCCATTAAAAGTATTTGAAAAAGCAATTTATAATATCACACCTCAATTAGAAATTAAAACTAGAAGAATTGGTGGAGCAAATTATCAAGTTCCTATAGAAGTTAGCGAAAATCGCAAAATAACATTAGCAATTCGTTGATTAATTTTTTATTCAAAATCAAGAAATGGTCATAATATGGAATATAAACTTTCATCTGAAATTATTGATGCTTCTAATGGTAATGGTTCATCAATTAAAAAACGTGATGAAATTCATCGTATTGCAGAAGCTAATAAGGCATTTGCTCATTATAAATGATAATTTTGTATTAAAGGAGAAAAAAATGTCTGAAAATAAAAATAGAGAATATTTGTTAAAAAATATAAGAAATATTGGAATTATGGCTCACATTGATGCCGGTAAAACAACAACAACCGAAAGAATATTATTTCATACTGGAAAAATCCATAAAATTGGTGAAGTTCACGAAGGCGCTGCAACTATGGATTGAATGAAACAAGAACAAGAAAGAGGAATAACTATTACTTCAGCCGCAACCACTACTATTTGAAATAATCATAGAATAAATATTATTGATACACCAGGTCATGTTGATTTTACTGTTGAAGTTGAAAGATCACTAAGAGTTTTAGATGGAGCTATTGCTGTATTAGATACTCAAACTGGTGTTGAACCTCAGACTGAAACTGTTTGGCATCAAGCAACTAAGTATAATATACCAAGAATCGTTTTTTCTAATAAAATGGATAAAGTTGGTGCAGATTTTGAATATGCAATTCAAACCTTAAAAGATCGGCTTGGTGCTAATGCTTATCCTATTCAATGACCAATAGGTTCAGAAGATTCTTTTATTGGTATTATTAATATAATTGAAATGAAAGCTTATTTTTTTGATGGTAAGGAAAGTGAAGATTATAAAGAAATTCCTATTCCTGAAGAACTTAAAAATATTGTTGAAATTAAACGTAAAGAATTATTTGAAGCGCTTTCTCATTTTGATGATGATTTTTTTATGAAATATGTTGAAGAAAAATTAATAATTTCTGAAATTAAAAAAGTAATTCGTAAAGCAACTATTTCTGCAAATTTTTTTCCAGTATTATGTGGTAGTGCATTTAAAAATAAAGGAGTTAAGTTGATGTTAGATTCTATTATTGAATATTTACCTTCTCCATTAGATATACCCGCAATTAAAGGTATAATTCCTTATACTTCAAAAGAAATAAAGCGTTATTCTAATGATGAAGAACCTTTTTCGGCATTAGCATTTAAAATTATGACTGATCCTTTTGTTGGAAAGTTAACTTTTTTTAGAGTTTATTCAGGAACATTAGAATCTGGTAGTTATGTATTGAATTCAACTAAAGAAAAAAAAGAACGTGTAGGTCGTATTTTACAAATGCATGCAAATAGCCGTTTAGAAATTAAAAAAGTTTATGCTGGTGATATTGCAGCAATTGTTGGTTTAAAAAATACAACTACTGGTGATACTTTATGTGATGAAAAAAATAAAGTTATTTTAGAAAAAATGATTTTTCCGGAACCAGTTATTTCGTTGGCTCTTGAACCAAAAACAAAAATAGATCAAGAAAAAATGAGTTTAGGATTACAAAAACTTGCGGAAGAAGATCCAACATTTCATTTTTTTATAGACAAAGAAACAGGTCAAACAATTATTTCTGGAATGGGAGAATTACATTTAGAAATATTAATAGATCGTTTGAAACGTGAGTTTAAAATTGAAACTAATATTGGCAATCCGCAAGTTGCTTATCGTGAAACAATTAAAACGGTTTGTGAACGTGCTGAAGGTAAATATATTCATCAATCTGGCGGTCGTGGTCAATATGGACATGTTATTATTAAATTTGAACCAAATCCAAATAAAGGATTTGAATTTATTGATAAAATTGTTGGCGGTAAAATACCTCGAGAATTTATCAAACCAGTACAAGAAGGATTAATTGAATCATTATCAAATGGTTTAATTGCTGGATATCCAATTATTGATATTAAAGCAACATTATATGATGGTTCTTTTCACCCCGTTGATTCTTCAGAACGTGCATTTAATATTGCTGCTTCTAAATCTTTGCAAGATAATAAAAATTTATTAAAACCTGTATTATTAGAACCCATTATGAATGTTGAAGTAATTATTCCAGATGAATATTATGGTTCTATTATTGGTAAAATTTCTAGTAAAAGAGGTATTATTGAAGCTGATAAAATATCAGGTAATGTTAAAATTGTTAAAGCAAAAATACCTTTATCAGAAATGTTTGGTTATGCTACTGAATTGCGTTCAATGACACAAGGACGTGGAAATTATACAATGTCTTTTTCACATTATGAAGAAACACCCAAATCTATTGTTGACAAAATAACTTATAAGTATCAAAATAAAAAATCAAAATAAAAAATCATTTAATTTAATTAAAAAATATAATAATTTATTATTAAATATGTTTAAATTAAACTAATTAATAATTATTTTTAAGGAGTAAAAAAAATGCAAGAAAAAGATTTTAAAAAAAATAAACCTGTAACTACAAGTCAAAAACAAAAATTTGAACGCACAAAACCTCATGTTAATGTTGGAACAATTGGCCATGTTGACCATGGAAAAACAACTTTAACTGCCGCTATTACTAATTATTGTTCAAAACACCAAGAAGAAAAATTTAAAGGAGTTTTTAAGGATTATGAATCTATTGATGCCGCTCCAGAAGAAAAAGCAAGAGGAATCACTATTAATACTGCTCATGTCGAATATGAAACTCCAAATCGTCATTATGCTCATGTTGATTGTCCCGGGCATGCAGATTATATTAAAAATATGATTACAGGCGCAGCCCAAATGGATGGAGCAATTCTAGTTGTTTCTTCAACTGATGGGCCAATGCCACAAACACGTGAACACATTTTGTTAGCTCGTCAAGTAGGTGTAAAAAAAATAGTTGTATTTTTAAATAAATGTGATATGGATATTGTTGATGATGATATATTGGAACTTGTTGAATTAGAAATTCGTGAATTATTGAATAAATATGAATTTGAAGGAAATAATACACCAATTATTCGTGGTTCCGCAAGAGGAGCATTAGAAAATAAAAAAGAATGAGAAGAAACAATTTTAAATTTATTAATTGCAATGGATAAATGAATACCAACACCAATAAGAGAAATTGATAAACCATTATTATTAGCTGTTGAAGATGTTTTTACTATTACTGGTCGTGGTACAGTTGCAACAGGAAGAATTGAACGAGGAACCTTAAAAGTAAATGATGAAATTGATATTATTGGTATTAATAAAGGACTTAAAAAAATAATTGTTACCGGTATTGAAATGTTTAGAAAATTATTAGATGAAGCACAAGCTGGTGATAATGTTGGAGTATTATTGCGCGGAGTTAAACGAGAAGATATTCAACGTGGACAAGTTATTGTTAAACCAGGATCAGTAACGCCTCATATCAAGTTTAAAAGTGAAGTGTATATACTAACAAAAGAAGAAGGCGGGCGTCATACCTCTTTCACTACTGGATATCGGCCACAATTTTATTTTCGTACAACTGATGTTACAGGAAGTATGTCTAATTTTATAAATAAAGGAGAAAAAACAGAATTAATTATGCCTGGTGATAATGTTAATATTACTGTTGAATTAATTCATCCTGTTGCACTTGAACAAGGTACTCAATTTTCAATAAGAGAAGGTGGAAGAACCGTTGGAGCCGGACAAGTTATTGAAGTAATTAAATAATAATAATTAAAGAAATATATTTAATTTAAGATCTTTACTTTTTAAAAGTAAAGATTTTTAGTTAAAAATATTTTTCATTTAAATTTAATTTATAGAAAGGAAAAAGGATATTGAAATAAAAATGCCTTATGTAAAAGAATTAGAAACATTAATTTTAAATCGTAAATCAATTCGCAATTATTATAATAATAAAATTATAAGTAATGATAAAATTTATGATATTCTTAATTATGTTCGTCACACTCCATCTTCATATGGATTAGAACCATGAAAAATATTAGTTATTAGCAATTCCAAAATAAAATCAGATTTACAGCCTATTATAAATAATCAACAACAAGTTAGTGATTGTTCTCATTTATTTATTTTATTAAGTTATAATGGTAAAAAATTTAATATTAATAATCAATGATTTGTTGAAACTGTTATGAAAAAACATAAATTAACGAGACAACAATATGAAATTTATAAATTAACATTTAATAATTTTTTTAATAATGATAAAATAAACCAAATTAATAATTGAGCACAATGTCAAACCTTTCTTTTATTGCAAAATCTTTTATTATTATTAACTGCACATGAAATTGATAATGTTGTACTTGGAGGTTTTAATTCACATCAATTATTATATTATTTAGAATTAAATAATATTATAGAATCTAATAAATATAATGTAACAATTTTAGTATCTGCTGGATATGGTTTTCAAACTACAAATCAAATTATTAAAAATACGGTTAATGAAATGAGTTTAATTATTAAATAAAATTATTATTTTAATAAAAGTCTATTTTATATTTAAAATTAATATATTATTTATTTTTAAAAAAGGATTTAAATTATGATTTGAAAATATAAAAAAAATGAATTATCAAAAAAATTAAATACTGATATTGTAATTGGTTTAACTGAAAAAAATGCAAATAAATTATCAGTAGAATTAGGACTTAATAAATTATCAATAAATAAAAAAAAATCAATTTTAAATATAATTTTAAATCATTTTTTTCAAACTTTTAATTTATTATTAATTATATTGGCATTATTTTATATTTTTATTAATCAATGAAAAGAGTTTATTATTATTTTATTTATAATTCTTATTGATGCAATTTTAGTTATTTATCATGAAATAAAATCTAATAATTCTTTAAATAATTTAAATAATTTTATGTCTTTAAAAACTATAGTAATTCGCAATGGTATTAAAATTAATATTGATTCTCAAAAGTTAGTGGTTGGTGATTTAGTTTTTTTAGAAGCAGGAATGTTTGTTCCTGCTGATTTGCGTATTATTAAATCTTATAATTTAAAAATTAATGAATCAATTTTAACTGGTGAATATAATTTAATTAGTAAAAATGATAAAGAAATAATTAAAGATAATTTAAATATTAATGAAAGAAAAAATATTGCTTTTATGTCAACTTTTGTTGAGACTGGTAATGGTTTAGGTTTGGTTTATGCAATAGCAGAAGATACTGAAATAGGAAAAATATCAAAATTATTAAAAGAAAAAAAATCAACTAATCCTATATTAATAAAAAAAATTTCTTTTTTAATTAAAATAATTTTATTTTTTTCTTTATTTTTAGGTTTGTTATTTTTTTTATTTCAATTTTTTATCATTAAAAAAAATTTAATTAATTCTTTAATTTTTATAATATCTTTAATAATATCAGTTATTCCTGAAGGTTTACAATTAATTGTTATGATTATATTATCTTTGGGAAGTTTAAAAATATCAAAAAAACATGCTATTATAAAAAATTTATTATCAATAGAAATATTGGGAAAAGCAAATATTATTTGTTTTGACAAAACTGGAACCTTAACGCAAAATAAAATTATAGTTAAAAAATATTATTTAATAAATAATTATAAAAATAGTGATAATTTTTTATATAAAACAAAACAAGAAAAATTATTTTTAGATGGTTTAATATTGTGTAATAATAGTCAATTTAATAAATATAAATTTATTGGCGATCCAACTGAATCAGCCATTATTAATTGATCAGAAAATTTAAAATTTTCAACAAAAGAGATTTTTTCTAAAAATCCTCGTATTCATGAAATACCATTTGATTCTGAACGTAAATTAATGTCAACGATTAATAAATATAATAAAAAAAATTATGTTTTTGTCAAAGGAGCAGTTGATAATTTAATTAATAATTGTAGTCATATTCTTTTGAATAATGAAATATTGATTTTAACAAGCCCAATAAAAATAAAAATACTTTTAATTATGAAAAAAATGACAAATTTATCATTACGCGTTTTAGGAGTTGGTTATAAAGTTATTAATAATCAAAAAAAATATAATAATATTAGTGAAATTGAAAATAATTTAATTTTTTTAGGATTAATTGGAATGATTAACCCGCCTAAACATGGAATTAAAAAAACATTAATTAAAATTAAAAATGCTGGTATAAAATCAATTATGATTACTGGTGATCATTTAAATACTGCTTTTGCTATTGGTAAAAAAATAGGTTTAGTTAAAAATAAAAATCAAACAATTAATTGTAATGATAATAATAAAATTTTAAAATATTTATCTAGCTCTAATATTAATAAATATCAAATTTTTGCTCGCGTTTCTCCCGAATATAAAGTTAAAATTATTAAATTATTGCAAAAAAATAATCAAATTGTTTCAATGATTGGTGATGGTGTTAATGATGCACCTAGTTTAAGGATAGCAAATATTGGAATAGCAATGGGAATCGCTGGAACAGATATCGCAAAAGATGTTTCTCAAATAGTATTAACTAATGATAATTTTAATACCATTATTGATATTATTGAAGAGGGACGAAATATTTATAATAAAGTAAAAAAAATAATTATTTTTATTTTAATTACTAATTTTGCTCAATTATTTTTAATTTCTTTTGGTTTTTTTATTAGTGAAAGGGAATTATTTCAACCAATTCAAATTTTATGAATTAATTTAATTGTTGAATCAATTATTGCAATTCCAATGTCAATGGGTCCAAATAATCCTATTTTAATGTTAAAAAAACCATTAAAAAATAATAAGCTTTTAATTATTAATAATTATTTATTTATTTTTATATTTAGTTTATTTTTTTCCTTTTTTTTATTATTAATATTTTATTTTTTATCACATATTTTTATAAAAAAAAATAATTTAGCATTTGTTTATATTTTTATAATAATGTCTAATGCACCTATTTTTTATTCATTTTCTATTATGTTTGGTAATAAAAAAAATATTTTTAATAAAAATATTTTTAAAAATAAATATTTTTTTATTGCATCAATTATTGCTTTTATTTTAAATATTTCTGTAATTTTTATGCCTGTTATTAGTAATATTTTTAATATCAGTAATAATTTTCATTTATTTGATTGATTTATTTGCATTTTTTTATCAACAATACCAATGTGATTATTGGAATTTTATAAATTTATTATATTTTTATTTAAAAAAAAACCAAAAAAAATTTAATTATAAATTAATTATTATAACTAATATAGTTTATTATTTTTAAAAAATAATTAAATATTATTTTTTATATTTAAATAAATTAAATTATAATTATATCTTATGGAGGTAAAAAAGACTATGAAAATTGTATTGTCTGGTGTAGTTGGAGTTGGTAAAAGTACTATTTGCAGTGAATTATCAAAAATTTTGAAATTTAAAGTTATGAAAGAACCAGTAAATAATAATCCTTATTTAGATGATTTTTATCAAAATCCTTTAAAATATAGTTTTAAAATGCAAATATATATGTTAATGGCTCGTAGTCAACAATTAAAAGAATCGCAAAATTTTACTAATGTTATTTTTGATCGTAGTATTTTGGAAGATCCTATTTTTGTTGAAGTATTGAAAAAACAAAAAAATATTAGCAATAGAGATTATTTAGTTTATTTGAATTTTTATAATAATGTAATTATTTCATCGCTTTATTTTGATCCTAAAAATAAACCTGATTTAATTATTTATTTAAAGGCTAATCTTATTAAAATAATAGAAAGAATTTTTCTTCGTGGTCGAAATTCCGAAAAAAATGTGATTCATGAATATTGAAATTTATTAATTAAAGAATATGATAAATGATATCAAAAAGAAAAAGAAAAATTTAATTTTTTAGTAATTGATACTAATGATTTAAATCCTAAAGAAATAGTAAAAATAATAATTAATTATATGAATTAATTTTTTTATTATTTTTAATTATTATTATTATTATTTTCTTTACTTTAACACTAATTAATATATAATTTTATTATGAGTTAAATATTTAAAAATATATATTTGCTCATATTTTGCTAAATTTATATATTTAAAAGGAAGTATCAAAAAATTGGAATATTTAAAACAAAAAAAACATAATTATGAAATTATGTATATAGTAGATAATCAAAATGAAGAAAAAAAACAATTAATAAAAAAAGAATTATATGAAATTTTAATTAAAAATGATGGTCAAATAATTAAAGAAAAAGATTATATTCATCAATTTGCTTATCCTATTAATAAAAAAACCAAAGGTCATTATTTTATTGTTCAAACATTAACTTCGTCAGAAAATATTTTAAATTTTAATCGTATATTTTTAAATAAAAAAAAACAATTAGATATAATGCGTTTTATGGTTATTAATATAGATAATGAAAAAATAAATAAATTTAAAATAAAAAATAAAATTGAATCTAATTATTTATTAAAAAAAACTAAAACATCAAATTATTTGATTTCTAATAATAATGAAATAAATAAAAAAAAATAAAAAAACCAAATATTAATAATTAATTATATTATTATAAAAAAAACAAAATTTATTTATTATAATTTTTTGTTTTTTTAAATAACCGAAAGAGGCAATTATGAATACCAATAAATTAAAAAATTATACAAGAAAAAAAACTTGTTTTATTACTAAAAATAATATTACTTATATTGATTATAAAGATATTGAATTGTTAAGTAAATTTATTGGTAATAACAATAAAATTTTACCATCAAGAATAACAGGAACTAATCCAAAATATCAGCGTTTAATTGCTAAAAATATTAAACGTTCTCAAATTATGGGTTTATTGAGATATTCAAAGTAAATAAAAATTGAGTAATATTATATATTTACTCAATTTTTATTTATTTTTATAATTATTTCTAATAAAATAATTAGTTTTTTTAAATATTTATTATTATAATATAATTATTTATAATTTTATAAGGAAGTGATAAATTGTTTAAATCATTAAGAAATTATCATTTAATAATGATTATTTGATTAATAGTTGAAATTTTAATTGGTTTAACATATTTTATTGTTAATATTGAAACGTCAAAACAAATTGTAACTATTATGGTTATTTTAAGTTTAGTTTTAGGTAATTTTATTATTGTTTGTCTTTATATTTTTTTATTTAGTTTATGAATTCGTCAGCGTTATATTAATACAGCAGAAATAATAAAATTAAATAATGCTCAAGCTTTGACTTTTGGTAGTGTTGGGATGATTGTTTTAGATAGTGATTTATCAATTATGTGAGTAAGCGAATTTTTAGAAGATAAAGGTTTAGGGAGATTGATTGGTAAATCAATTGTTAAATTATCAAAAGATTTAGAACAATTAATTAATAATAACATTACACAAATTACACTTAAAATCGAAGATATGTTATATGATGCAATTTATTTAATACAAACTAGAACAATTTTATTACAAGAAACTACTAAATATCATTTTTTATATAATAAATTACAACAAGAAAAATTAGTTTTTGGTGTTATTAGTATTGATAATTTTTATAATTCTTTACAAAAATTAAGAGTTGAAAATCAAATTCGCGTAGAAGCATTTATTAAAACTGAATTAAATGATTTTGCAAATAATTATTCTGGTTTATTATTAGGAAATATTGAAGATGGTTATAATATTTTGCTTTATCAAAATGAATTTAATAAAGCAAGAGATGATAATTTCCCTCTTATTAAAAATATTAGAGAAGGTGTTAAAAAATTTAAAGCAGATATTACACTATCTGCTGGTTTTTCTTATGGTAATGCAATTAGCAAGGATTTATATGATTTAGCAATTGAAAGCAAAGAATTAGCTGTTTATCGTGGAGGTGATCAAGTTGTTATTCGTGAATTTGGCGGTAATACAACTTTTATTGGTGGAACTATTGAAGCAAAACAATCAGAATCTAAAATTAATATTAGAATGTTTGCACAATCATTATATAATGAAATAAAATTAGCAGAAAATATTTTAGTTATGGGACATGCGGCTGCTGATTTTGATAGTATTTCTTCCAGGAACCGCAATTATTGAAATTGCTAAAAGTTTAAATAAAAATGCTTATTATGTTATTAATCAAAACGAAGTTGATGAAAAAAATCTAAAAATTCTTTATGAACTTGTTCCCGAAAGTTATATTAATCGTAATTTTATTAATGGTAAACAAGCATTAAAATTTCTTTATGCGAACACTTTATTAATTGTTGTTGATACTCATAATCCGCAACGCGTTGATAGTCCTGATTTATTAAGTAAAGCAGTAAAAATAATTGTTATTGATCATCATCGCGTTTCTGATGAATCGATTAGTAGTACAATTACCTCTTATATTGATGCAGGAACTTCTTCTACAGCTGAAGCAATGACAGAAATTATTTATTATAATGATTTTAATAATATTGAATCAGAATTTTTATGAAATATAATGTTTGCAGGAATTTTAATTGATACTAATAATTTTCAAGTAAGAACCACTAGAAGAACTTTTGAAGCATGTGGATTATTAACTGATTGAGGCGCTTCTCCTTCAAAGGTTAAAGGATTATTAAAAAATAGTTTAAATGAATTGATTGATAAATTTGCTTTAATTAGTAAAGCTAAAGAAATAAAAAAAGGATTTTTAATAGCTGTTGGTGATGAAAAATTAGAAGTACATAATTCATATTTAGCACAAATTTCAGAAATGTTATTAGATTTGCGAGATTGTAAAGCATCATTTACTATTGCTTATGATCGTCAAGGTCGTGCTTGTTTATCAGCTCGTAGTAATGGCGAAATAAATGTACAAATTATTTGTGAAAATTTTGGTGGTGGCGGGCATTTTAGCGCAGCAGCTGTGCAAAGCAGTAAATTGGGAATTAAAGAATTATATGATGAATTAGTAAAATTAATTGAAAGTGGTGTATATCAAAGTGAAAGTAATAATAATGAAAGATATTAAAAATCAGAAAGAACAAAAGGATATTTAAAATGAAAGTTATTCTTTTAATAGATATTAAAAATCATGGTAAAAAAGGAGAAATTATTAATGTTAATGATGGTTATTGCAAAAATTATTTG
The DNA here is from genome assembly GCA_018244895.1 of Myscelus amystis hages. Lineage (NCBI taxonomy): Eukaryota > Metazoa > Arthropoda > Insecta > Lepidoptera > Hesperiidae > Myscelus > Myscelus amystis. The sequence goes on along the minus strand of DWQT01000150.1, from coordinate 10,047 downwards.
TTACCTAAAAAATTAGCAGTAATTGCAACACCAAATGCTTTAAAAATAAATCAAAATCAAAAAGAATCTCAAGAAATAAAAAAACAATCAGAATTAATATATTTTCAAAAAATGAAAGAGCAATTATCTTCAATTATTTTACAATTTAAATTAAAACATAATAATAATAAAGTTTTTGGTTCTGTTTCTTCAAAACAAATTTGTGAAAAGTTATTTAAAAATTACAATATTAAAATTGATAAATATAAATTTATTAAATTTAATCCTATTAATAAATTAGGAATAACAAATATTAATATTAAATTAAATTTTTTAATTAAAGCAAAATTAAAAATAGAAATTTTAGGAGAATAATTTTATGTCTAAAGATGATAAATATATAAATAATGCAGAAATTAATGTTTTAAGTGCAATGATTGAATCATCATTAGCATGTGAAAGTGCATTAAATTTATTATCAATTAATGATTTTACAATTAATTCTAATAAAATTATTTTTAATACGATTACTAATCTTTATAAAAATAATTCTGGTATTGATATAACAATTATTGCTGAAAATTTAATTAAACAAAACAATTTAGATAAAATTGGAGGTATTGAGTATTTATCATTTTTAGTTAGTAATTATATTACTAATGCTAATTTAAAAGAACATATTGATATTTTAATTGAAAGAACTACTAAACGACATTTAGAAAATGCTATAAAAAATATAAATAATGATTTGAATAGTGAAAAATCTATTAATGAAATTTTAACTTCTGCTGAATCACAAATTGTAGAAGTTATAAACGAAAAAAGAAATATTAATGAAATGCTGCCAATTAGTAAACATATTGATGATATTATAATAAATATTGAAAAATTACAAAAATCTAAAATTAATATTACCGGTACAAGCTCTGGAATTAATAATTTAGATATGATTACTAGCGGTTTTCAAAGGGGTGATTTAATTATTTTAGCTGCTAGACCATCGATGGGTAAAACCGCATTAGCTCTTAATTTCGCTTTAAATGCAGCAAATGAGCAATATAATAAAAATGATTTTATTATTTTTTTTTCATTAGAAATGCCAAAAGATCAATTAATTAAAAGAATGATTTCTTGTCAAGGTAACTTTGATTATAATCGTTTACGTAATAAATATAAATTTACTCAAGATGATTGAAGTATTATCAATATAGCTGTTAATCAATTAAAACAAACTAATATTATTATTGATGATACACCTGGTTTAAGAGTTTTAGATTTACAAACTAAATTAAGAAAATTAAGTCGCGAAAATAATATTAAATTAGTTATTATTGACTATTTGCAATTATTAACTGGTAGAGAAAGCGAATCACGTCAACAAGAAGTATCTAATATTTCTCGTAGTTTGAAGATTTTGGCAAGAGAATTAAAATTACCAATTATTTGTTTATCGCAATTATCTAGATTAGTAGAAAGACGTGAAGAAAAAAGACCTTTAATGTCTGATTTACGAGAATCTGGTGCTATTGAACAAGATGCAGATGTAATTATATTTTTATATCGTGATGATTATTATAAAGAAAGAAATATCGAAGAAAATGTAATTTTGCAAGAAAGTAATATTGCTGAAATTATTATTTCTAAACATCGAAATGGTCCAACTGGAAAAATTTTAACTATTTTTATTCCTAAATGATGTAAATTTGAAAATTATACAGGATAAAATAATTTAATTATTAATTTTTTAAAAAATTTTAAATTAATATTATTTATTTTTTTTATATGGTATTATTAATTTATATTTTTTAAAATATTAAATTTATATATGAGGTTAAAATATGGCAAAATTAAATATTCATCCTAAATATTTTCAAACAAAAATAATATGTATAACGTGTCTTAATCATTTTATAACTGGTTCTACAAAAAACCAAGAAATTCGTGTAGATACTTGTTCTTGTTGTCATCCTTTTTATACTGGAAAAAAATCTTTTATTTCAATAAAAGGAAGAATTGAACGTTTTAATTCAAAAATTAACAAACAAATTCAAAAAAATAAAAAACCAATTGAAATTAATAAAAAACAAAATTTTCATAAAAAAACAATTTTATTAGAGACAGCAAAAGACATTTTACAATTAAAAAATAATAAATAATATAAATATTTTTTAAATTAGATTAGAAACTATATTAATAGTTTCTTTTTTTAAATTTAATAATAATAAATTATAAAAATTTATTAATATATAATATTATATATATAAAATAAAAATGATAGGAAATAATTTTAATGAAAAAATCATTTAATTTTAATCAATTTTTAATTAATAAAGGAATTAAATATAATATTTTTGAAAATAATAATTTTAATTTTAGTATTAATAATTTATACATTAAAAATGTTATAAAAAAATGAAATTTTGAAGGAAAATTTCCTATTTGTTTAGCAATTTTTAGTTATAATAAAAAATCAATTAAAAAATTAGCAATCGCTTTAGCTGGTTATTATAATATTACTTATGGTCAAATTTTAATTAATAATATTGATGTTGCTTATAATAGCGTTGGTTTTGATCGAAAAATGGTCTATGTTAATTTTAATTCATATAATTGAAATAAACTATTAAATATTGAAAAAAATTTAATTAGAACAGGAATGAAAAATAAAAAATATAAAAAACAAATATTAAAAATTAATAAAAAAATAAAATTTGATATTGAAAATTTTAAAAATACAGGTTTAAATTTAGATAGTAATGATTTTAAAAAAAAAATAATTATTATGATTAAAAATTTTATTTATGAAATGCAAAATACTTTTGATTTTTTTATTCAAGAATATCAATCTCAAATTAATAGTTTTCATCAAAATTTTGCAAAAGAAAAATTTAATTTTTTTGGAAATGAAAGATTATTAGATATATTAATAAATAAATTAAATTCTGAAGAAAAAAATATTATTGCAAATAATAAATTATTATTTTTACAAGCATTACAAGATCGTATTTCTAGTTTAGAAAATTTAGTTGGATCATGTTTTTGTGGTTGTAAACCCCCAAAAGAAAGAAAATGAGAATTTCAATTAAAAGAAATTAATTTTATTATTAAAGAAATTAATAATTATTTAGATCAAGAAATTTTAATTACTAGAAACGAAATTATAAATAATTTAAAAAAATGTAATAATTATAATCAAATTTTTAATATTAAACTTAATTATTTTATTTTATATAAACAAATAACATTAACACGTAATCAAATTAATCAAATTTTAGATTATTGAATTGATTTGGCCGAAATACAAAGAATTAAGTTTAATATTAAACAAGAATTTTTAGCAACACAACTTTTATCAGATGAAATGAATTTATTTTTAAAAAATATTAAAGATGAAATTAAAATTTATCATGATAAAATTTTATCATCTCCGCAATTGCAAGATAAAAACAAATATTGTCAAAAATTACAAAATTTATATTCAAAATTAATTAATATTCGTTATTTAGTTTCTGAAAATATTGATATGATTTTTAAACATTTAGATTTATATTATTTATTATCATTACGTTTTTCACAGTTAACAATTTTAGAAAAAACATTAATTAAAATTATTGAAAAATTAATTATACCTACTAAAATTTTAATTTTAGATAATCCGTTTGCATTTTTAAATATTTGTGATAAAAAAAAATTATCATATTTAATTAAAAAAATACAAGAATTTTTAAAAATAATAGTTATTTTTACGACAAATAATCAAGTTGATATTAATTTATTAGCAACTAATGTTACTTTTATTGAAAATCAAATAATTATTCAACAAGAAAATATTAATGATTTTATTAATAAACCATTAACTTTAAATTTATTACAAGAAATGAATCAAAAATATATTAATATTGCAAAAGGAGAATGAAAAAAAAATCATTTGTATTTTTATAATATAAATTTAGGTAAATTTAAAATTAAAATGAAATATATTATAGCATTTAAATCAAATATAATTTTATTTAGCATTAAAAAACCATTATTTATATTTTTTAAAAAAATAATTATTATTAATTGTTTTATTCAAAAAATAATAAAAATTGATAATAAAAAATCATATTTAGTGCTAAAAACTATTAAATTAGAATATTTTAAGGTTTTAATAGATAATAATAATGATTTTAAATTAGGTAATTTTGGTTGAATTATTATTCCTAAAAATTCCTTATTTATTTTTGATTTTGAAAAAAATAAATTAATTGATACATGATAAAAAAAGGATTTATTTAATATGAGTAATTTTAAAAAAATCGCACAATCTATTTATAAATTAATTGAAATTAGTAATCCAATTATTATTCATCGTCATATTAATCCTGATGGAGATGCATTAGGTTCGCAATGAGGATTAAAAACAATTATTGAAGATAATTTTAAAAATAAAACAGTATTTGTTCCTGGTGAAATAAATAAATATATGTTATCATTTTTTTCTCAACCATCTTTAGTTAAAAAAGAATATTATAAAAATTCACTAGTTATAGTTACTGATACAGCTAATAGAGAAAGAATTAGTGGTAAATTTTGAAAAAATGCTCAAAAAATTATAAAAATTGACCATCATCCTGTTATTGATAATTATGGAGATATTAATTTAATTGATGAAAAGGCTACTGCAACTTGTCAATTAATTGCAAAATGATCAAAACTATTAAATTTAAAAGTTTCTAATTTATCAGCTAGAAATTTATTTTTTGGTTTAGTTACTGATTCTAATAGATTTTTATATAAATCTGTTAGTGAAGAAACTTTTCAAATTGCTAGTTTTTTAGTTAAAAAAAAATTTAACTTATTTAATTTATATCAAAATTTATATATTAAAAATATAAAAATTATGAGAGTAAAAGGATATATATTATCAAATTTTAAAGTTACTAATAATGGTGTCGCTTATATAATATTTACTAATCAAATAATTAATAAATTACAAAATAAAATTAATAATGAAAATAAAAAAACTCTTTTTAAAAATAAAGTTTTTTTAAGTATAGAAGATTTGAGTAGTCAAGTTAATGTAATGTCCAATATTCGTGGTATTAAAATATGATTAATTGCCGTTTTTAATGAATTTAATACTAATATTAAAGTTAGTATTCGTAGTTCAAAATTAACAATTAATAATATTATTTCAAAATTTGGTGGTGGTGGTCACGAAACAGCAGCAGGCGTTGATTTGAAAAATATTAAAGATTTAAAAAAATTAATTAATAATTTAGATAAATTTTGCTTTTAAATAAAAATTTTTTTAAAATTCAAAAATATATCTAAAATAAAGATTGGAGAATTAAATAAAAATGTATGATTATTATAACGAAGGATGAATTGAAGTAATTACTGGTTGTATGTTTGCTGGCAAAACAGAAGAATTTATACGTCGTATAAATCGATTACAGTATGCTAAACGCAAAGTATTAGTTTTTAAACCAAAATTTGATATTCGTTATGAAAATAAAAAAATAACTAGTCATAAAGGATTATTCATTAAAGCAAAATTAATTGATGATCCAAAAAAAATCTTAAATTATATAGATGAAAATGTTAAAGCTATTGCTATTGATGAGGTACAATTTTTTAAAAAATCTATTATTGAAATTATTAAAACTTTAGTTAATAAAAATAAACAAGTTATTGTTGCTGGATTAGATCAAGATTTTCGCGGTGAACCTTTTTTGATTACTAAAGAATTATTAGCTTTAGCGGAATTTATAACTAAATTAAATGCTATTTGTATGAAATGTGGTAAAGCAGCAACAAAAACCCAACGGATTATTAATGGTCAAGAAGCTAAATATGATGATGAAATTATTTTAATTGGTGCACAAGAAAAATATGAAGCTCGTTGTCGTATTCATCATCATATTTTAAAAATAAAATAAAATATATAAAAGTTAGGTGTCTTTTTATGAATTGAAAACTTTTAGAACAATTACAAGATATTAAAAAAAAATATCATAATCTTCAAATTATAATTGAAAAAAATAAATTTAGTGATATTAATGAATATGTTATGTGTAAAAAACAAAAAAAATATTTAAAACTAATTATTGAAAAATATATACAATATGATAAAAAAAATGAAGAAATAATTCAAACTAAAAAAATAATAGAAAAAGAAAATGATCTAGAAATTTGTAAAATGTTTAAAAATGATATCAAAATAAAAGAAATAGAATTAGACAAAATTGAAAGTGAATTAAAAAAAATGTTAATTTTCAAGGATATGAATGATGAAAAAAATGTAATTATTGAAATTAGAGGAGCAGTTGGTGGTGATGAAGCAAATATTTTTGCAGGTAATTTATATCGCATGTATAATAAGTATTGTGAAAAAAATAAATGAAAAATTGAAACTATTGAAGCAAAAGAAGCAATTAATGGTGGTTTTAGTTATATTTCTTTTATTATTAAAGGAAAAAACGTTTTTTCAAAATTAAAATATGAATCTGGTGGGCATCGCGTTCAAAGAATTCCTAAAACTGAATCTCAAGGAAGAGTTCATACTTCTATTGCAACGGTTGCTGTTTTGCCAGAAATTAATGAATTTGAAATTAAAATTAATAATATAGATTTGAGAATTGATACTTATCGTTCAAGTGGTGCTGGAGGGCAGCATGTAAACACTACAGATTCAGCAATTAGAATTACTCATATTCCAACAGGCATTGTTGTAACTTCTCAAGATGGTAGAAGTCAATATGATAATAAAGATAAAGCAATGAGCATATTAAGAGCTAAACTTTATCAACAAAAAAAAGATGAAGAACAAGGTAAAATATGTAATTTAAGAAAAAAAGCTATTGGTAGTGGTGATCGCTCTGAAAAGATTCGAACTTATAATTTTCCACAAAATAGAGTTACTGATCATCGTATTAAATTATCTTTATTAAAATTAAATTATATTTTAGATGGTAATATTGATGAATTAATTATTCCATTAATTAATATTAATCAAAAATGATAAAAATAATTATTTAAAATTAAAAAAAATAAAAAAGCGAGGTTTGCATTATGAATTTTAAGATTTTAGATTCTAAAACAAAAATTTTATTTTTGATATCAATTATTTTTTTATATTTAGCAATTGGCACATTTATTACATTAAATTTTATCAATGGTAAAATATATAGTTTATTTTTAATTTTTACTTTATGATTTAATAGTATTTCTAGTTTAATTTTTCATTATTTATTATGAAAAAATTTAGATTTTTTAAAAAATATTCATATAAATAATGTTAATAATTTAAGTTTTATTATTATAGTTTGTTTTTATATTATTTTTTTCCCAATTATTTGTTTATTAACTATTATTTTTTTATTTATTTTTAGTATTATTGTTTTAATTATGATTATTAATAATTTAATTAAAAAATAATTAATAAAAAAACCAAATATAAATTAAAATGACTTTTAAAGATTATCTTTTTTTAGCAAATAAAATTAATAATAAAAACCAACAAATAAATAAAATAATTTTATTATGATTCCTTAATAAAGAATTATCATGATTATATGCAAATTATAATAATATTCCAAAATTTAATTTTTTAAATTCATATTTAAATTTAATAAATTTTTTTAATAATGGTTATCCCTTGCAATATATTATTGGTTATGAGTGGTTTCTTAATAATAAATTTTTTATTGATAATACAGTATTAATTCCTCGTAATGAAACAGAAGAATTAGTTAAAAATGTTTTATTTTATTCACAAAAACTTTTTAATAATCAAAATTTAAAAGTATTAGATTTAGGTACAGGTAGTGGTATTATTGCTATTAGTTTGGCTTTAGATAAACCTAATTGAAATATAATAGCAAGTGATATTAGCAAAGATTCATTAAATATTGCTAAAATTAATAATAATAATTTTAATTTAAAAAATATTATTTTTATAGAAAGTGATATTTTTTTAAATCTTAAAAATTCTAAATTTCATATAATTGTTTCAAATCCACCATATATTGATAAAAAAACCAAAAATAATTTTCGATATGAACCTGAATTATCTTTATTTGCTAATGATAATGGTTTATATTTTTTTAAAAAAATTTTTAAAAATTGTCATCTGTTTTTAGAAAATTCATTTTTATTGGCATTAGAATTTGGTTATAATCAAAAATCATCATTAATTATTTTAATTAATAAATATTTTTCAAAATGCCATTATAAATTTATTAAAGATATTAATAATAATTGAAGAATGTTATTTATTTGAAAAATATAATTAAATAATTTTATTATAAAAAAAATATATATTATTTTTTATAATTTTATATTTTTTATATTTAAATATTTAATTATTATTTGTTCATATATTTTTTTCATTTTTAATTTTGCATTAATATTATTTTTATCAATACAAACAAAATAAAATTTTATTATTGGTTCTGTTCCACTAGGTCTAACAGCAAATCATGAACCATCTTTCAAAAATATTTTTATTAAATTTTGAGATGGCATTTCATATAAACAATTTTTAAAATCTTCAATTTTAGCTATTTCAACATTTTTTAACTCTTTTATTTTTTCTTTTCTTAATTTTTTTAATATAATATTTATTTCTTTTTTATTTTCTATTTTAATATTTAAATTATGACAGTAATAATAACCAAATTTTTTATAAATATTTTCTAAAACGTCTATTAATGTTTTTTGTGATTTTTGATAATATCAAGCCGCTTCAGCTGCTATCATTGCTGATTGAATTCCATCTTTATCATAAGTAATATTATTTTTAATAACATAACCATATGCTTCTTCAAAACCAAAAATAAAATTAATATTTTTAATTTTTTCTTTTAGCATTTCTGCACTAATTCATTTAAAACCAGTTAATGTTTTTATAACTTGACATCCGTATGATTTGGCAATTATATCTGATAAATCAGAAGTAACGAATGTATTATATATAACAGGATTTTTAGGTATTAATTTATTTTTTTTATAATGACTTAATAAATATTCTAATAAAATTATTCCTATTTCATTACCATTTAATGGTATATATATATTATTATGTTTTATTGCAATACCAATGCGATCAGCATCAGGATCATTTAATATTATTAATGGTGCATCATGTTTTTTAGCATATTTAATTGCTAAATTAAATGTTTCTTTTATTTCTGGATTTGGTGATATTACATTTTTAAAATTAGGATCATATTTTGATTGTTCTTTTACTAAAATAATAGTATAACCACATTTTTCTAAAATTGGTTTAACTCATTCGCGACTAGTGCCATGTAAATTAGAAAATATAATTTTAAAATTACGTTTTTTATTTTTTTTATAAAATTGCAAATTTTTAATATCATTAAAATAATCAAATTTAATTGTTAATGGTATTTCTTTAATTAAATTTTTATCATAATTAAATTTTAATTGAAAATTATCTTTTATTTTTTTCATATTTTGATAAATGATATTTGTAATATTAGGTAGAATTTGACATCCATATTGATTATAAATTTTGTAACCATTATATTCAGGAGGATTATGACTCGCTGTTATTGCAATTCCCGCAATAGCATTTATTTTTTTAATACTATAAGAAAGTAATGGTGTTGGTGTTAATTTATTTTTTTTAAATAAAAAAACAGGAATTTTGTATTTAGCTAAAGTTTTTGCTGTTAATATTGAAAATTCTGCAGAAAAATGACGATTATCATGAACAATAATAACTCCTTGAAGTAATTCTTTTTCAGAAAAATAAGATTTTAAATATTGTATAAATGCAACTGTGGTTTTCATAATAATAATTTCATTTATTTTTCCTGTACCTGCTCCAACAATTCCACGAATTCCTGCTGTGCCAAATTTTAAATCTTTATTAAAAGCCATTTCTATTTCTTTTTTTGTCATTTTATTTAATTCTTGTTTTAAATACTTTGGCAATTTTTGTTTTTTTCAAATATCATATGTTTCTTTAGCATTCATTATAATTTTCTCCTTTGTAATAAAATAATTTTTTTTATTTTTAAATATTATTTTTTAATTTAAAATTTTTTAATTATT
>DWQT01000149.1:0-28795 GCA_018244895.1 Myscelus amystis hages | reverse complement strand
CCGTCCAGTGGTTTGGGCTGTGCGTTGATAGATCACTCAGTCAGTCACCTTTGAGTTTTATATATATAGTAGATTCTAAATGTACAAATATCAGGTAACCCTAATACATACTCGTATGTTTTCATATTTCAAAGCCTAACTAAAATTCAGGATTACTATGCATGTATTCATGTCACAGGGAGGCTTCACAAAGCGATCGACTAAGAATAGCCGTGTCAGGGGCGATGCTCATCTATTCTAGACTAAACGTGTACTACGAATCAATGACATGAAATATGCACTGCCTGTAGATCGAACCTAAGGAAATTTTCGTAGCGGAACGTAACATACGTTTTTTTATTTAATTCTCACCTTTCCATCAAATTGCAGTACAAGTATATTGAACTTTAATCTTAGAACTCACTTGAATTTTGTGTTTGACGATATTCTGATCGAAGTTTCTCTCTCTACCACGCTGGCCAAGTGCATTGGCAGATTTTACATATTAAAACAGTTTTTGTCCGTTCAGCGTCTACTCGAATAAGACTTTGGCCGACGGCCGATAGAATCTTCCCACAGTTTTCAAGTCAGATAAGTTCGTAATGGTAACAAATAGTTAAGATAATATCCATTAGCAAGAGTAACGAGGAAACCAATCTACCAAATGTAGGATTGTAAAGTGAATATGTACGTAAATCCTCTTACATTTTTTCAGTCAATTTCATTTTTTAAATTCTGTTCGAAATACCTATACGAGTTAAGCTAGTAAAAATTAATTTCACAACCTGCATACAAAAAAGCCAGTTATTTGAATTTTTAATTCTTGTAAATTATAATATGGGTACAAATTTTGTCACATACGTATGTATGTTGTATTTTATGTATACATACAACACATCACGTACCTACATACCGAGTCGTACCCATATAAAACTATTGTATTAGCGAACTAGCAAATTCCCTTGCGGCTTCGCCCACCAAAGCGCTTCCGATAAATCAGTAATTGTACAAATGTGGTGCAGGTGTTCACTGGCGCTGCGACCTGCTTCTACGCTTTCATCGGTTTCGACATCATCGCAACCACCGGCGAGGAAGCCAACAACCCCAAGCGTTCCATCCCCCTGGCCATCGTGTGCAGTCTCGGCATCATCCTCCTCGCCTACGTCAGCAGCTCCGTGATACTGACTCTTGTTGGTAAGTCCTTGAAGTTAAAACACGTGTGCTCTGTATATATGTGATAGCATTCCTTAGATCATAATGAACGTAGAACCACACCGTTTTAAACGTGCTTGCTTTTCATAGTATTCTTACAAGACCGCGGCCACTTAATACTTCGTCGTGACAATTAATATCAACCTATTTATAGTAAACTACATAAACATTTGAGTGTGATTTAACAAGTCATAAATGCACTTTGAAAAACACTCGGGAATACAATGTGATTTATTAAGAATAAGGCCACGCTATTTTAACAAACCGGCCACAAGAAACGTCGTCCGAGAGTACTATTTCAGGGAACGCGTATTACTTTTTAGCCGGCGTAATTTTGATGTTAATTGCGTATTCCGCTCAAATAAACATATTGTACCGAGTTCATAGCCTTATACTCGACTGATTTAACGCGATTTTATATGATCTCTTTTATCGATATACATACATAGCTAATCATTCCACTCCAAATGTTGAGTGCAGATGTACATATACAACATAAGTATATTCAACGTAAATTATGATTATTGCTTTTTTCAGATTATTATGAGAGTAAGGAATCTTTATTTTCTCTTTCGGTTTATATTTAATTACAACCGCTAAATACGGCAAAATTGATCAACTTCTCGATAGCTTATGTGCAAAAATTGGAATGTTAGAATTTTCATCCGTCCTCCGGTTGGTGGGCGAACGATTTGGTCAGTGTAATTAAGTTAAAAATCATGTTATATTAAAACATTCCAGAACCAAGTCCACTCTGATATTAAACGGACGAGGCGATATGGCGAGTACGTGTATATTCAAGCCACATCTCATTTGAAAAATCTCATTAAGATTCCCGGTTTATTTGTACATCATATAATTTACTTTGCCGTTCAAAGAGATGTAACGTAAGAGATGGACAGTGCGGTATGGCTACACACGCATTTAATTACTTAACAGAAATTATTTTGCATCTGGATCATTACAGATTAGTCGCCCGTAACGAATTCTGTACATGAACTTTGTAAATATTTTCGTTGAATACTACTCCGTTTGACCACGTGGTAAAAAGAAAGTGTTTGTCGGATGCCTGCAGCTCAGAAGTGGACTGGGCCTGTCGCCAACTAGCTTGTTTAACATTGGTTTTGGTCTCGTCTGTGTTTAACCACCAAAAAGCCTTTGACTGGATCTAACTACGACTAATTTCGCTATCCGTATCAGATTGTTTAACGATCATTCAGATGGAGGTAAACATTCATGAAAATTTACCTTTAGACTAAAAGCAATATCTCTTGCAAAATATACAACTTTTTATAAGCTGACTCCATAACACCCCCACAACACGACATGCTCATACGACCAAACCATTTTCGAACATATTATAGTTTTAATCTAATTGTATGCCTTGTAATACTTTATTTTAATTCAAAACTAAAACATTACAGACATCCATTTATTGCACTGAATCCTATTTATAGAAACTAATAGTACCTAATAGTAACAATAATATTGTCACTAACAGTCCCCACCATTATTTCAGTCCTGTTATATAAGTTTAGTTGTAAATGCCCCTAAAAGGAAAACATCTTGTCTCGTTTTACCCATAGTTTTCACTTCATTCATATAAAAAACAGTTGGTCCCAAATGGATGCAAAAACTAATAAAATGGAAGAAAAATTTTAAAACATTTCACCCGGGATGCGTAACTGGAGGGAAGAGCAAAACGATAAAGATGTTTTATCGGATGAGTTTGTTCAAGTTAAGTCAAGAATACGTTCATTTTTAAACTGAAGTTCAATATTATTCTACTTTTAAAATGATACCGTTCATCACTTAAGCCGTAACGGAATATCGTTGAACAGGCTCTATTGAATAAATGTAATTTTATAATTGTAATACATACATGATCTATTTAAATGAAGGAATTCGTTACGGGCCCAATTTTGAATTCGAATTGCTTTTAACGAAATCTTTGTTTTTTCAATATTTCCTTTTTGGTTCACTGCCGCTTGTTATATGTGATGGTCTGCGACGCTCAAATCTTGCGGATCGGCAGACTTCTTACACCTCAGAGAATATTATGGAGAACTCTTAAGCTTGTCGGTTTGCGTACTGCGTATTCCTTGACCATTACAGCGTGTGATATTTATCTTTTGAAATACACGTAACTGAAAGGTCAGTGATACAAGCCAGACTTAGGCCCTACAGAAGAAGTGATCTGAAACAATAGTTGAATTATTGCGGGGATCCAGATGGATGAAAGCCAAGAGTCGCTGCGACCATGACACTGGTTGAATCAGTCTTATGACGCTATTCTGTGGACGTCCATCGATCTAATTAAATGAGAGTACCAGGAATGCCAGGGTGTAATAACATCCTGCCGCGTTTACCTAATTGAAGCAATCTGTAAAGTTGATCCGCGTTAGGTGATGTTGGTTCTATATAATGTAATACAATGAAGATTAATTGCACACCACATTATAAGTATATCGGCTTACATCGTTTATTTTGTCTAAAGATTTACAAAACCGCTTAAAGAGAAAATAACAGATATGATTTGTAGATAAATTTACAACATATAACATGTTTATTACGAGGCAAAAATACAGTGTGAGTTTAAAAACCATTTGATGTGTAAGTATTAGCTCATGCACAATAATAATGATCGTTAACAGAAAATATTCACGGGACTTTTCGAACTTCAAAGTTCACGTTGCGCCATAGATCTCGGTCGGCTTTGTTAGAGAACAGGACGTAATCCTCCATAGCCGACTTAAGAATGGCTTAAAAACATCTGACGATGCGGTGGTCGTTAACGTGTACCTTCAGTAGCACGCACGAAACACCGAAGAGCCCTTCCCTCTTTGGCCCCGAGTTGGCCAAGTTTAATAAAAACAAAACAAACTGTAAAATGTATTTACTTGGAAAAACCGTACTAAATCGAAATTCTAAAAATGCTATGACATTTTTTTTGTATTACATAAATCAACGACGCCCTTATTGAATTACTTGCAGTTACTTCCAAAACTGACAGCCCTGGGACTGGGCAATTACCGATAAAAACAATTTTAATTTTTTACATTGGACTTTAGCTACAGATTAATTGAAATCCAATATATTATTATATTGATCGGAAATGACACCGGTAACCTCAACTCAACGTCTGAAACGAAACGGTAATTGAAATGACGTTGCAATAAAAAAATTAATATTCGGTATGGGTATAAAACTTTATAGTAGGTATTAGATGACACCATCATGTGGTTTGCTAATAAAAATAATGATAGTTTAAATGTATTTTATATATTTTTCTATGTTACAGTACACATAATCAGAAATTTGAAATTTAAATAGGATTCAATTTAGTACGTAATAATAAAATGTATCTAATAGTAAAATGGTAATATTATATTTATAAAATTCTAATTATCACCTTCCCATAGTCGAATTTCATTATTGTTGGTCTTGACGTGTCCTAAAGACAAGCCAAGCGAGAGGGTGAACAACTAATAAGACATAAAAGCAGTACGACTGAGTATCCAATTATATAACTCCATCTCCTAACAAAGGGGAACAGAAAGAATGGGAACAATTTACTTAAGATAATTGAGTTTTTTTTTATGAAAGTCATAATCTAATCAGAAAATATTCTATCATTTAAACAATTTAACTTCAACCGCATTGTATAGTGAATAATCAGCAACTGAATGCAATTCCTTCGGTATTGTTCTATATATTATAATCCTGCGGCTGTAGTAAGTGTAATTATTATTTCAATATTAGATTCTAGTTGAATAACTACGTATAAGTATGTGACGAAATAAAGTGCTTTCAAATAACATTAATAAAACTTTAAAAAACTATTGCACTGTTGTCAAGTAACCAATTAAGTAGGTAATAGGTTAATACGAGAATATTTTAGTTATTGATTAAAACATTGGACATGATATTAGCTTCTTTTAAGAATGTGCCGACCGAAGGGCCGACGTAGTTCATCGCTTGTGATCAGTTTCGTGTATTTGCATTGAATTTCCAGTACAAACAATTATCGCGAGCACAAAGGATTTAATCTGAACACCGCTCATTTTATGAAATCCATCTCTCCTTTCATCAAATATATTTCATCAAGAACAATTAAATATCGTAATTAACTATTTAATATCGCCTACTTTTGTATTAGTAATGATGCCGTCTACCAGTAACAAAAAAAATCATATTTAAATGCTTATAACAATTCGGCAAGCAAGCAAGTAATTCCTAATGAAGGACTGCGACTATAATACTTCATTGTTAGTTTTTTTAATTCCCCAACTTTTACTAATGTACTGGATATGATAAAGGATCACACCGTACTCACTTAGCCACTTTATTAAAAGAAGTCTAAACTGAATATAACACTACTTTTAAATTTTTTAACATTAAAAATAAAACGTATCTTTTTTATTGACCGTTACTGTTAAATCAATCATTCGTTTTCAGCTATCGCTAAGAACAAATAAATCAGATTGTCACTCGTATCACTCATAGTGTTAATAGGACAAAAAACCAACTTGTTACATGAATATTTCATTTTTGTACGGCCAAGCAATTCAAAGGCACGATAAATCTTGTGACGGTCTGATCCGACTTGTATTTATCCACTTCGATACCTCAAGCTCGTACCGCTTAAGTATACATACAAAAATATAGCAAAAACGCCGGAGGAATATCTCGTTATGGGACCATATGGAACATTTTGTACGTACGATAGACACTATCAAAGGAAATCGTGGATCAGTGTGCGTTATGATATTCTTCAAATATTTAACAAAAATATTTTTCACATAAATTTATTGGAATACGACTATTAATATATATCACTTAGTAAGATATAATAATAGGTAATTTGTGCAATTAGTTTTACTCATTATTTTATTCAGTCATATGTACGTTACTATTCCTGAGGAATATGATGGTAACCTCCTAATATACGAGTAGCTACAAGCACAGTTTGTCCCCACAGTGTTTAAACTGATTCTCAAATTGCTCTTATTACATTCGCTTCGTGAAAATAATGAATTTACACGATTATTTTCCTGTTCACATAACGCTTTGACTTTCCCGACTTCATTATCATTAAAAGTTTAACCGTGCTCCTACTGGACACGGCCCTTTAGCTAGAAGTCCTAATTCGAAAACCGTACAAAAAGTTTGTTTTTAATTAAATTTCAAAATTAGTATAAAAACTTACACAGTAAAATAAAATCAGTCGTAAAGAGGGAAAATCGTAATGACAAATCGTTTGACATAACCATCATCATACCGTTCCGCGGCGTAAAGAGTTCCGAGCCCATTTCCCTCTCGGGAAGACATCAATTAATGATGAAATTAGATTTCTGTGTGAGGTTTGAATGTGTTGCTATCTGTCCGTGGTATCGTAATGTCAATGTAATTGCGATTTTATGTTTCCTTGTAGTATTAATCTTTGAATTTAGCTGTTCACAGTGAACAGTTGAACTGTTTCGAAATTTGAGAATGTTCGATTCATTTTTAAATTTGAAAAAAATTACCTATTCTTTTTCAATTTTAACAACTTTCTATGCTTCAATTTCCCTAAAAATAATTGACGACAACTGTAATCGTCATTTTTGATAAACAAGGTGTGCATATTTTCGTACTGGTAAAAAAATTAAAACGTCCGCTCTCCCTTATAACAGTGATGTATTATAAATTTGTAGTAGGTAGATAGGTAACCTAAGAGTTTCATCAAATTACACTTAAAAAGTAAGCTCTTCTGTACGAAGTTCTAACTGCCGGATGTAGAACCATTTCACGCACGAGTCCAACCAATTTAAACTAGGGTACGAGTATGTCTAGTGACAGACTGCCTTACATAATCTTATAATGAAATATGTTTAAATGCGTAAACATTGCTTATCTATAACTATTATTCTATATCCAGGTGCAAACTAATTGTACTTCACCATTAAATACGATAATAACAACCAAACTGCCTTTATTTTAATACTAAATTTACTATTTTAAAAATTATTGCTTTCCAAGTCCATATAAAATGTAAATTTGACATTTTCGCTCACGTAACTGATCGATATTGCCTAATAACATTGTTTTTCTCATAGAAGACGATTAACGTTAAATAGTTATAAGGATTTTACGCAAAATAACGATAAGGGACCGAACGAATTTAACCCTAAAACATAGAAGTGAAAAGCATTTTTTTGGCTGTTACATTGAAGTATGTTTAAAACACATATGAAGCGCATAACATATTCGGCTTGGCTAGCTACGCGGCGTTCACCGGTAGCCATAAGAATGCCCAGAATGTCACGTTGTCTGTTGCTCGTATCATTATCATTTTTGTTATCAACTGTTACTTAACAGTGTGTATTTATGTTGATATCCACTTTGTTTAAGCTGCTCGACGTGCTTTGATCAGTCATTTAGAGTTTCAAAGGATTAGTTTTCAGATATTATATATTTACATCGGGGATGAAAGGCTTCAGATTGTTAAGAGCGACGCCTCATACTCATTAAGTTCGTTAGGATTATAATCTACACCGAACCACTTAGTAAACAAGGGGCAAAGCTCTCTATTTTAAATACAATAAACATGTATATTAATTTGAGCTAATATAAATTTCATAATTACTTTTTTATTTTTAATGTCAATTTAGTTTTTATTTATGTAACTGCTAAAGACCTATTGACGCAATACCACAGACTTGCTATTTAATCCATACATGTAGTTTAATAGTCTGATGCCATTACTAATAACGAAAATGAATGCAGAACATGTCCTTGAATCCTAATTATAATACATGCATATATAACCGTCACGCAAGGTCCCTATCGGGGTAGACAGAAAGCACCGAGTGTCAAATATTTCTGTCCTTATAAACCTGCCGTGTTTCATCCACATCCATTACTCTCTTCATGCTTACACGTCTGTTTCGGTGACTCTTGACTCCCCCATCAGAAAGTGTCTAACCTATTTGGTATATAATACATTTAAATATATACATAAGCGTGAAGAAGTACACATACTGATAGCATACATTCATGTGCAATGTTTACTATAGAAACATAAAAGACAAAAACAGAATAAATCTCTCTACGTGTATTTTATAGTTGTTCTATTGTAGGTATATTTCATAAATTCCGAATAATAATGTGTATAAGATGATATCGGTGACTCGGTGACCTCTTACAGTACTGCATATGTGCTAGAAAGATGTGTAATATTGTCAAGATAGATGTACATATTTTTATAAGAGGTTTTATTCAACTTTTCTTCCTTAGAGAGGAAAATGAAATAAACCGCTAAACTTATATTGGAAAATGTTATTAAGGTTTCTCGATGCGTACGTCCGGGAAAATAATACGTATCATAAGTCAATCGAAGAACCGAAGAATTCCCATTAATATTTTTTTTATTAATTTTTTTAATACAAAATAGACATACTCATGAGCCGCACGGAATTGAGAAACCTATGTTCATTTCGTTATATACGTGACATTTTGTATGTAGTATGATATACTTTTTGACCCTTTTTAGGGTTTGCCGCTGGAAAAAGTTCTACTCTTATAGTGAGAAGGTTCTAAGACTTAGTCTTGGGAGACTTTAAACAGCTCAAAAATATCAAAATCTTGCTACGAAAGTCTTATCCAATATACGAGTACGCATATATCGTAGCGTGCTTTTCATAAAAAATAATTACAATTAAAATATACAAAGATGTTTAGAAAATATGATAGATATAAACACAAATCTTAATAATGAGATACCGTTCCATTTCATTATATGATGAGAGAAATAATATTTTTTAAATGTGTAATGCTGGTTACTTGCTATGTGTATCAGTATTAAAAAAGTGCTCGGTAGCTTTAGTTTGCATAAATGATTTATCGTTATGAATATAGCTACGACTACTGCACGTTCACACCGTGTACTAAGTGTGATTATTTTCATGCTCGATCAAACGTTGATAACAAACACGTTCGAGCAATAGTAGAATATTTGTAGTATCTTGTTAACTTTCATGAATTTTTATTTATGTAGGTAGCATTTTAAATTCATTCCTGTTTTGTTGTCCTTAACGATAAATCTTCATGAATATTAGCTTATCTTGGAAATGTAGAATGGAAAACGCATTAAATACAATGAGATCTAAAATGATACCCCGACTTTAATATAAGCATGAAAAAGCGATCTGTATCTAACGCCAGTCATAATAGGTTAATTAAATTTAACCGATCTCGAGCATCGGAGAGTTTTCTAGAAACAACTTGTCAGTATCACTCCAATCTTTGTGGGATGAAACAAAACAATTGTCAGTAAAGTCAGGGTTTTCCGCCGAAATCAAATATTTTTGTGCGATCGAGAGAAAATTTGGGACTCAAGTCAATTAACTAAAAATCTTGATTAGCTTTATTAAAGGGTCAAACTGGATTCGTAATCGGTGAAACAATTAGGCGATAGATTTACTTTCATTTGCGTTATAGACATAGCCTTTTGATGTATTCAAAAATTCTAACCCTCCAATTAATCAATATAAAACTCGCAGGTCAGATTAATAGAAAAGATTTAGCAGGATAACTGCTACGTGAATATTGAAGGGAGGTTAGAGGTTAAAACATGTAGCAACTCTAATTGTACCTGCAGTTTTCATTTGGCATCTCACTTCGATTTTATTCTACTCCATAAGTACGAGGACATATTTAAAATTATGCACTTGGTTTAAGGTATTTTCGCCAAAGCTCATGTTTGTAGATTATTATTACAAATACCTTCACTTATTACCTATAATACCTTCACTTACTATAATACCTTCATTTCGCTTATATTGATATTTATTCTTCATCTTAATTTACAATAAAATAAAATACAAGGTGTTGTTAGGTATGACCTCAGTTAGCTGATATTTAATAAGGAGTTTGTAATTTTTAGATCTTTTTAAAAGCTCACAAACTAAAGTAATAAACTAGCAAATATTTCTCAAATCCTGATCGGTACTACGTTATTAAGATGAGTGAGAGAAGTGAAGCGCACATCTTTTTACAATTTTGATTCAAAAGGTGAATAACAAAACGAGACAACAAAGAAAAATATAAATTCAAAGTAAAATTCTACTAAAATAAAAGCTGTGACACAAAACACAGCATTGCACTTCCCGGTCGCATCTGATCAACGGCTAAAAGATTAACGCGAAAGCATTATACTCCTGTTTTTCCTTATAAACCCGTCTGAACTCCTATTAGCTTTGCATATTAATTCAAGCAGACATGCTCACTCATGAGGGTGTTTTTACTGTATGACAGTGCTGAATACTGTGAAGTATTTTTATATAAGTACCTACTTCCCTCTCTCTAACTCACGCGCCCATATAGACGCACGCACACACACCCACACATATACGAGTAGACACAAACATTTAATGCTAGACACCCTACTTGTAAAAGTAATAAGATCTAAATTCCAAAATAGGTATAAATCTTTATAGTTGCACACCAGGGTAAGACCCCCAAATCATAACAATCGGAAGCTTAAATTTAATACAACAAACTGTCATTGCATATGGTTATTTTTTATTTATACAGTACTATTATTGACATTGCGTCTGTTGTATTTGAATTTAATTGCTATCCTTCTCAGAGGTTGGTCTGCATGCCACAACCGCAGAGCCGCAGAGTTATATCTCACGCTAACAGAGACGAACCGTACTACATTATTAGTACCTACCGTAATAGAGTTAGCAAAGCAATACATTGTATTACTGAATCTAATTCCATTAAAGGTACATTAGACTAGGAACTGAGTCAGAGCAAAGACTACCATAACTGTGTATATCTTTGAAACTTACTCATATCCAATGATTTATTACTACATACTCGTACTTCAACAATAAAGTATTCATATCATGTTATTATATAGTAAAGAAAGATACAAGGCAAACTGATAAACGACGCCTATAATTTTCTCAATATATACTGACTAATTTTATACCCAGAAAGAGAATTATAATGCTAATCATGTAATTACTCCTCTTGAGGGGGGGGGGGGGGGAGATAACCGGTTTTGGTAACAGCATCACTAACTACTTTATCGACGGACATGGCAATGGTCAAAAACGTGTCCAGACCACCTGATGTGATATAAATATTTACGACATACTGTAGAATGGTCACAATTTTAAAATCATATCAAAATGTACCCATTAACTTAAAGCACCAAATGTAAGCGGAGACGAAAACAATGTCGAAGGGTAATCTCGAAGCTTTGTGGAAAACAAATTTGTCTGCGGCGAATCCGTATTTTATTACGTTCTAAAATCAATCCTTGTAACCCTATTACGTTCAGAGATTCTGTCGTCGAGATATACGCGTACATTCGAGTTTCCGTATCACTTAATATCGATCCAGAACATCCGATGCACAGGAGCTGAAGTCACCGCAACTTCCGCTGAATGGCACGAGCGTCACGAATCGTTTCGACACCTAATGTAATAATAGATATTGCGCAGTCGGAGTCTAACCAATGTTTACCGACGAGTAGAGTATCTCAGAACTTAACATCAGGTAAATTCAGCAAAGCCACTTTTAGTGAAATATTGCTTATAACATTGCTTACTTAATACACAAGTAATGAACGGAAATTCGGGATTCCAAAAAGCCAGAGAAACTTTAGACAAGATTTATCCGAATACAGCAATGTGTACAGCATTTGTGAGGAACCAGTCTGTTTTGTTCATATTTTGAAAATGATCGTACATTACATTTCAATTTTCTTCAGAGTTCTTTTGTGCGAGAATGGAAACAAATCGGGTGTTGACTCTTAATATACTGTATATTATTTAAATTTGTGAGTTAGCTATCCAGACAGATGCGTTTCACGTATAACATCATATTATCCCGGGACTACAATCTAATATTTCATTAATCTTAATAAAATGTGATATTATTATTACAATCTACAATAGAATAACTTCAGGAATACTATCAATGATTTGATTGTTCCCAGTAAAATAGGGCTTTCTTTCTTCCTATTGTTATTGTGATAAATAGAAGCTAGTTATCATTACTATTACACCACGGGACATTATCTGCGCTGCGAACGGTGAAGTCTAGCGATTCCGTGGCCTCCACCTGTTTGAACTTCAACTGGGTCAAACATTCACCCTGGCCGTCCCCGCTGCACTGCGTCTCATCTGTCAAGAGAATAAGACCTAATGGAACGACTTACACTTTATTATTAACAGTGCCGAGAAGTTTTTCTCAAGTCTTCTTTACTCGAATTAGGAAAAATACAGACTATTGAGATACAGTGATGACATTTAAATACTATATTATTTTTATGTTACAATTCCAACACGCCAAATCTCCTATGCTTATTTACTCGTACATTCATCACTTTCTATGTACATACATACACACGCGCCAGTTTCGAAAACTTGACCCCCATCGGCCAGTATCAAACCTATTTGAAAGTTTCCGAGGATAATGAACTGCACAAAAATAGACTGCTAAATTTAACACACCGACGTCCATTCGACGGTACAGACACACGAGCCCGTCCACCATTAAGCATCGTAACAACCTTTCACTCCAATAACAATCTAAGCTCAGATTAGTGGATAAAGCTCGTCCCCAAGCGCTTATTTCTACTCTTTGGTAGCACTTAAAACTAGCGAGCAACACCTGTGATATTTTAAACACTGGAGGAATCAATGGAAACAAAAAAGCAATTTGCATATAATCGTTAGCTTACATTTCATTTGTCATCTATGCTATAAAGGTGGTAGAGCATCAATGTATCAGCCCTCATATATAGCTTATAATGCTGTGTACCCATTATAACGATCGATGAGAGGGCTTGCCTTAATCGCCGCGCCAAGTATCAATAAAAACAAAATGATAACCGATTAAGTGTGATATCCCGCTCAAATTTTCATCTACTACTATATAATTATTATTAAGCAATTACAATCAATATAACAATGGCCAGATCACCAACTAGCGATCACATCGTCCAATTATATAATTAGGAGAATCATTAGTATTTAGAGTAAAAAATTACACTTGGTACAGAAGAAAATACACAAGACGAAATAAAAAATTTCACGTGATAAATAATGTTATTTTGGTATTATTGGAAAATTATTGAAAGTACTTTAATGTGAAAGCAGATACATGCGTTAGTTACTTTTACAAAAAGCGTCCAGAATTCCCCATAAAAATAATGGAACAGAAGCCATATCAACCAAATCAAACTCGATAAATTAAATATTGCACAGAGAATACATGTGCGTAGTTGTGATGCGTTTTTTATTCCAATATACGAATTTGAATTCAGCGCATTGGCTTTAGTATCCCAGTATATCAGCAGCATGAAATATGCAAGCATGTAGTTATAAACTACCTCGGCTGAACGTTGCTGTGCCCCCAATGCGCTCATTTCACTTGGAAGCTCCGTGAAACGGTTTTTTATGATAAGATAACGATTTGCGTAATCTACTTTAAACGTTACTAAGACTATAATGTATCCGAAGTTCAACGTTACTGTTTAGTATATTTGTGGTGCATTATGAGTTGCTGGTAAATTTATTGCTTCATTGATATTAATATTTTTTTTATTCATATCTCGGTCGTATCACCTAAAGCGACAATATTGGGTTATTATTTTCGCACGTGAATTGAAATGATATGTTACGCGAGGCCGGGTGCGGCCGGCGTTTGGACACGTGACGGTCAGTGGCGAACTTTTACAACGGCTTCCTTGTTTCACACGGGACGTTATGTTATCAGCGCGAGTTGTTATCGTTGCATAATAGTCGTTCAAACTTGTCGGAGTTGGCAATTTCCGACAAATAGGAAGTAACCTAATAATCATTTTCGGGCGTAACAGTCCTACATGGTGGACTTGTTGCATACTTATCTTCATTTGTATTACAAGGTATATTTTGTTCGTTTGCATAATTTTTGTTTTACAGTATGCTCATATGATATAGTTTTCTAATAGCTCGATGTATATTGTTCGCAGTACCTTACGATGAAGTGGATTCCGGCTCCGCGCTGGTCCAGATGTTTGCGTACGTCCACGCGCCCACGTGCAAGTACATAATGGCTATAGGAGCGCTCGCCGGCCTCACCGTCTCAATGTTCGGTTCCATGTTTCCGATGCCACGTGTCGTGTACGCCATGGCAGCTGATGGCCTCATCTTCAAGTAAGTTACTGCCTTATTTTATTCACAAATGTCTAAATAGCATACAATTTCCCGGGAGAAAGCTTTGAAGCACTAGTTAACTTTTACGTTTTTATTGTTTCACTGTTGAATATGTATAAGGTCTACCCGTTACGGTATGCATGTTAATCCGATTTTCCGGTGTTTTAAAGAATATCCACAGTTGCTGTATAAAAACATAATCCATGACTGCGGAGTAATTCACCAGTGTTCCGCTGTTTGCCGTTCTTTAATGAGCGACTTCTGCGTTAAAATTATATCATAGAACTGTGACATAAATTATTTAAGTAGGTATTACAAATGATGGCGAATTGACTATTTAATATTTATCCAATTTTCTTACATTATCCCATTTAACTATATTCAAAGTTGCTAATTCATTATAGAAAGGCGTAATAACATTTTTTAAATACGTATATCATTTACTGAACGAACTACTGACGATTTGTACAGCCTGTTATCTGTGTTGATTCGTCCGATAAGGAATTCAGCTATAGGGCTACTAGGAGAGAGAAGCTTCATATAAACACCCCGCTATGCTTGCTGTGACTCGCACCGAGTATAAAAACGAAAATACCCGAGTTGACATGGCAAGGAAAAATATTTTAAAATGACAACAGAAATATTTCATTACTTAGTCTTGACCTTTGGAATCAGGTATTAGGTACCTTTATTAGATACCTTCGCGCGAACCCAATTACTAAAAGAGACGAAAATGACCTTTTAGGCCCTTAAAAATAGAAATAAATGTAGTGACATGAAATTTGATAGCGAAGAGTGCAGAGAAAGAGTTTTCAGAATTACTTCTAACAGTAATAGCCTAGTAGTTTGGATTTCAATTTTCAACTTCGGGGCTCTAGGTTCAAATCTTGGTACAAACCTGTAACTTTACAGAAATTATGTTTCTAATAGGTACTCCGGAAATATTGAAAGCACAAACATTTCTCAAAGCTTCTATTATAGTGATCGTACATGTTTTTAAATATAGATATCGATTAAAACGCTTAATATTACTCTGTATATTTTAGCATTTTAACTTAAAATGGACCTTATTCCGTCCGTCAAAGATAATAGAAGTCTTTCTAAGTGAAGTGAGCTTCAAAGAACGTAGCGAGTCATTCACTTGAAGCAAGCATCTTTCGAGCACAAGTGCTCCTTTGGCATATCCAAAGAAAAGCACTCTTCTATTGCAGTTTTTCCGTACTCATAGCTATTGCTTAATTACATACCATCGTAAGAACGAAGAACGTAGGCTTTTTAAATTTCGGAATGGTGTCACTATTAAAAATACAACTTATTGACAGAATATCTAAAGGGTAGGTATATCATGTTGTTCCTTCAACAACATTTTACATCTTTAGTTCTATTAACCAGAAAGTAAGAAGTGTAACAGATCAACGTATGTTGTCAATGAAGTAGACCCAATTGGGTTAAATAAATACTTTTCCAGCTCATCTGTCTCTTTGAATTTACATACTATACCCTGCATACTCTTTCTTCCACATTTTTTTTTTTATTTTTTTTTTAACGATGGGAAATGCGTTTACGCATGTCCCGGCTGGGGCTGCCGGGGGTCTGTAGGACTCCTGGCCGAATACGGCCAGACTACCCACTAAAACCCATCGGTGTGTCACCATTCATCGGTGTGTGTCTTCCACATTACTCCATCCCATAATGTAATCGTCTAAAAGTGATATTCAATCTTACAATGGTATTTTAATTAGAAAACAACAACAGAAATAAAACAACAAAACGAAATACACAGAGGAACGGCAAATGGAGTACTATTATTTAATGCTACCGTTCTTATAGTGAAATACTCGTACTTCTTTCATCAATGATAGATAAGGCCAGTAATCGATCACTGCGCACCGTCCGTTAATGGGTCTTGCCGGCAAAACCAAATCATACTACAATAATGCATCTTACTTTGTGTAACACTTTGGTATATGTATTCCAGTATTTGTGACTTACATGAAATGGTTACATTGTGGACATTTTAGTCATCTATGCACCTAACAGTACACTATCGTTATTAACGAATGCTTACTAATTAAAGGCCTTAGTAACATAAAAAGGAATCTGCTAACACCAATAATCCAATGATTGCAAATCTTTGTAATTACTGCCAATTAATTTCTTGCTTCCTTCGGATTTAATAGTCACCTTAACATATTGTGTTGATATTATTAACATCTGTTTAAGAATAGTTTCAAAGGGGCGCACTGCGAAAGGATATATTTGCTGTTAAACAATAACAATAAAACATTGCTAGTAATCTTTGATATATTTCCGAGTAACAGATGCGTTCTATTGTTTTTTTATTCACGTTTAACTTTATGGCATTCAGAGCCACATGTAGGTACCTAATATCCGCTGTACCAAATAATGTCAAAGCTCAAAGGAAAACGGTATTAAAAGTTGAACGCGGCCCGTCATAAGGCAGATTAAAGCTAGTGAATTTGCGATGGGATTTTTTTCCGCTTTTTTTCAGTTTTCTCCGGCTTTTGACTTCAAAGTAATCGTTAAGCCACGTCTTTGGGTACATTTTAGAGAAACCCACTATTTGTTCAAATGATCATATATTATCTACAAACAAATATTTGCTACATATGTATTTTAGCTAAATATAATTTCGATACATGATAATTCGTCTATGTTATAAAGATGTGACACTTTTATTAATCTTGTCATATCCGCTTGTTTATATACAGGAAAGGTAACGTGTTAATACTATACCTTGCTGCAGAAAATGGATTCTCAAAATATAAATACAGATCGATGAAAATAATAATATGTCTTTAAAGCATTGTCTCTTGTGCAACCCAATTGTGATTTAAGTGCGTACAAATGTATACATGTATGTACATATAAGTGTATGTATACATATATGTATTTATCTAGATCGCTTCTTTTTAACTTGACTATTTTTATGTTTAGACAACTCTCTGCCATCTCGGAGAGCACGGGAACGCCGGCTTTTGCAACCGTCTGCGGAGGAGTGTCGGCGGCCTTCATAGCATTGTTCATACAACTAGAAGTCCTTGTGGAGATGATGAGCATTGGTAAGTAGAACTACTGTCCACTTTTCAGGCGCGTTTTAATATTTTACTTGCCTATCTTCTGTGCTAGTTGCAAAAAAGGTCGAAATGTCAGCTTCCCTACTAACAATAAAAAGGGTTGTTTTTATACAACAACCGTATTCCACAGCCTCGACTCACATATTTATGTTTATAACCTGACTAGGCTGATTCCGTATGTCGTTACGTATACCTACGCGACGAAACGGTTGCCATCAAAATATCTGAAATCCCTCGCAGTCTTGAGTGAAAGAAGTAAATAAGAATTATTTTTCCTAAATATGAAATTAACACAATTATTAGAGATATAGTACGAAGAAGTAGGCGTAGGCATAGTAGGTGAAGAAGCAAATAGAAAAAGAGACCCAAAAAGTAAAACCGAAAACCCTAAAAAAAATCCTAAAACCCTAAGAAATTATGCTTTTCAATGCCGTAAAGTATAAACATATCTGGATGCTAAGACCCCACCGAACATCCATTTAATCGGTCGTATTATATTTTGAAATGTTCTCGCCAGCTCTATTCAATAATAACTATCACAACCAACGTATCATTTTAAACTTTCCCACTGTCGAGACTCCTCGTTATTTCAGCGCTGACTCGTATAGGGAAAGAAGTCACTTTTTATTCTATTTCTGCATCCGCACTCACCGGAACAATTGATTTGTTCTCTCTCCTCTCAGCACTCGACCGATTTCACTGTTTTGAAAAGTATTACTCTGTCGTCATAACTTTGAAAATACACAGTTCTCACGTCAACGTCAATGAATTGTTGTTATATTATTGGAAATAAAAGACTAAAACACAAACGGAGGCATGGCTTACATGAAATGCGCAAGTAATCACAAATACGAATAATAACATTAACATTGCGCGGGAAATTGATACGATGACCACCATCTTTTTTTGCAATCTAAATTCCACAGATAATTTATATATCTTTTTTTTTAATTTATAACAATATATTATTGTAAAACAGAACTACGGAATGCAATACAAATGGTTCCGATTGGATAAAAAAATTGAAGAATGCCTACAAAGTTGTCATCTACCGATTACTTCAGATGACCTGCATAATTGGACATTTTGTTAAAGACAACTTAACAACTGCTATAGATTATAAACACATGGTTTATTTCAACACAATTATTCAATGAATGCGTGGGATCAGAGATAAAAGCAGAATATCGTAATACGTTTTACGAGTAGTGTGCTCGGCGCCACAACAATGGAACCACAATAAATTCCGTAGCTGTATATCGAAAATGAAAAATATATTGCTAGCTAAAGCTGCCCTGCAAACAATATTGTGTAAACGTTATCACAACGCACATACAACGATATATCAATAACATTTAACGGATTATTTTATTGGTCGAACAATTTGAGTAAGAAATAAAACAAATAAATGAATAAATTTAAGTTAGAGACGACCTTCCTGTGAAATAATTTATTACACCAATTTTATATATGTAGACTTTTTCGACTATAATTGAAATCTTTAAGACAGTTGCCTGTTTAACATGTTGACATATGCTATAAAGATTTTTTTTCAATATACGTATATATGCATAGATCCAATATGTGTGGTGCTTTAATTTTACCCGTGTTAGTAGGGCAGGTCACTTCATGCGTTGAATTAAAAACTATGCTAGGCAATCTTACATGAACGTTCATTGTAATAAGGCTGAACGACCTTTATTGTGAAGTATATTACTAAGGCACAATGACGTGCTAAAACAAAAATTCTTTTGCAGAAAACTCGATCAAAATATTTCACAATACAAATAAATATAACAAATTATATTAAAATTGCTATTACGATTATAAAACCATAAACGTTGATAACATAATGTATCGATTGCGAAATAATGTAGAAAGTACAGAGAAATTTTAAACTGAATATAACACACAAACAAAACATCAACACGTTTTATTTCGTGTTTTCGAACTGCGATGTGAATTTTGCGGCTTTTACGCAACATTGTATTTGCCACTAAAAATAATATCGGAGAGCGGGGACACGTTCGTATTTTCATAATTTATTCACGTCTAACCTAATCCACGTATGTGACATGGGTTCACCCATTATGATTATCCCTATATACTCAGCCACTATTATTTTGATAAATCATTA
This sequence comes from Myscelus amystis hages, assembly GCA_018244895.1. Taxonomy (NCBI): domain Eukaryota; kingdom Metazoa; phylum Arthropoda; class Insecta; order Lepidoptera; family Hesperiidae; genus Myscelus; species Myscelus amystis. Next base: position 9,170 of record DWQT01000149.1, on the reverse strand, counting down.
CATGTACCCGCACTGAACACTGCTAATGCAAGCTAACTTTAATGTATTAACAAAACTGGTGTTAGGGAAAAACCTCTACTTTAAGTAAAAACTCCTTTTATCATGCTGAATGAAATCATATGTTTTTTATGTGATGTTCTGTGTACGGAAGATACCACTTACTGGATAAACAATCGTTTACTTGTATGTAGTCTTATTAATCGTATTTCCTGGGCGCAGCTGATCTCAACGGCAACTACAGATTACTTGCCAACATTAACGATCGATACAAAAATATTTAACTTAAGTGGTGTTGTGTGCACAACTTATTATAAAAATACAAAATTTATGGGTACTAAGTTTTTCTTTACTACGATTTTAAGTTTCCCATTAGTAGATCAGGTATGTAGTATATAACAAATCCCATGTAGTTTTGGCCACTAGTAGTTTAGCGGAAATCGACCATATTCCACTGTGGTATTCCCTAAGGACTAAGTTCGCTGAAGCGCTTAATGGGTCAATGTGTATGTATCCTTGTATGTATATATGCATCATGTACACATGCAAAGCATTGTGGATAGTGCGGAAGGCTACCCACTTTTGCAATCGGATTTAATGCAGAAATTGAAAATAACGTCTCAAAATGCTTACGGTCAGTACAATTTATATTAATACACTGCGGTTAATTGTTATTTGTTATCATGTTATAAACAGTATTTTAAAATAAGCAACAAACAGATGTCGGCCGCTACTTACGCTAACTTTTACAAGCATTACCTGGTTCACAATTCTAAGTCTAAATCTGAAAATAACGTTTTAATGTTTATTTGAGTATTTCCAAATGATGGTATAATGAGCTAGATTTTAATGCCATTAAATTCTGCGCTTGAGATTCGAAGTGCGGTACAGTAAGCTCTGACCCTCGTCAAGTTGCACGTAGTTCATTTCTTTTAACTCCACATATGAAACGACGTCACGTCTCTCTATCGCTTATTTTTGCAAACGGGCATATTGACGATGCGGGGCTGTCGGCGCTAGAAAAAATAACACTTAGATGAGATAAGAGGTGAAGTTAAGGATCATTTATTTACATAAAATCCACAGCCAAATAGTCAATGTAAGCTTAACTTAACCTTTCTCTTACGGCCAATAACAGATTTTCAATTTATGAATAAAATATTGAGTATCTCGATCGTATACGAGTAGATGTGACGGAACTTGAGTTGAGGTGAAATCGCTAGTGTGAAAAAATATGAAGTAAATTTTAGGAGTAGCTAACTATGGAATATTAATGAATAAAAAGAATTCCACCATACGACTCTTAGGGATTATAAGCGCCGAATTAATTTTGTGAGCTTCAATCCGTACATCACTTATATTTCAGCCCCACACCCCACGTAGTTTCGCAACTAACAAAAGCATATTGATGATAACGGACACGCGATGAATCATGCATGACGTACGTCCGTGACGTATGATTAAATGAATCGAATGAATAATTAATTGATTGCTATTAAGGTGATTGCACCAGTAATAAGGCCAATGCTCACCATGTCCCATGCAGTTAGGCAACTCCTCCGCCACGTCGTGCATTTTTATGTATTTGTAATCTCCAAGATCTTGTATTTATTTTACACAGGTGTACAAAACATTACAATGTAAAGACCTTAACCGATGCAATAATTGATATATGTCCGGTTTAAATACCATTAATTTACTATGTTCTGAATAAAATAGAATGTTCAGCACACCCTGCGTGAATACATTTATAGATAGGATGCAATAGTGCAACATGCATTCCTGTACGTCGTATTTGCTTACTGTCTCGGTGAATTTCATTTCCTTGAGCCATAGGAGACAGTGGACCCACTACTCAAAATTCTGCTCTACCGTCCATTAAACGTATACTTACTTAAAACCATCTAATATTTAAATGGCGAAATAGCATTTCCGAGAAGAAACAATACACATACGTACATATAGGAAGAGAATATCAAATTATAATACGTAATGACATAAATATGTATTAAAAGATGTTTAAGTTTATCTTTATAATTATGTTCATGCAGCGGACCAGTGTAACAAAGCATCGGTGGTATCGTATTTTATTTAAAATTCAATCGATCAATTTAATGAGAAGGAACACTTCATTCGCTAAGCTGCTGATCAGATGTGTTAGTGTGTTTCATTTACATATTTATATTAAAATTGTTAATGATGTATAACTGGTGCACTTGAGTCGAAAATATGAATGAGGAACATCGCTTGACGAGAGCCGCACATTATTACAAATTAGTGACGGGAGAATGCTTGCTCTTCAATTAATTAGAGTGTAGGAAACCTGTGTGTGTCATCAATCAGTATAGCAATAACGTAATTTGTAGAATCTATATCTATATCTATATCTATACTAATATATAAAGCTGAAGAGTTTGTTTGATTGTTTGGTTGTTTGATTGTTTGAACGCGCTAATCTCAGGAAATATTGGTCCGATTTGATAAATTTTTTCAGTGTTAGATAGCTCATTTATCGAGGAAGACTATAGGCTATAACATCACGCTAAGGTGAATGGGAGAGTAGCAGCAATAAAAAAATATTGCTACAGCGGCAAAATCATTTATATGATAAAGCAACGTTTGCGGGGACAGCTAGTGTATCTATGTACATTTATTTGTTCATACGTTTACTTAATAATTTGTCTGTTCTGTACTTACTTGATCATATCTTTTTATCAATGCCATGTTTTTGGGCGCTTTTCATTCGATTGAAATAACGTTAATGTAAAATTAGCGTGGCGTACTTGTTTTATTACAAAACGTTATATTACCTACATATATTGAACTAGCTTTTGCCCGCAGCTTGCGCGCTTTTAATTCGGAATGAAACAATAGTTTAGGGCCATTTTTTATATGACGATTATCTACAACAATTGTAAGTGCATTGGCGCACTTGGACCGCATCCAAATTCCGCCTTTTCGTTATTGCATTTATTGCCTCCGATGGTCGTTGCAAATGTGAGTTTCGATTTCGCATCGAGTGAGGTCGCATTAAATATTCGTGTTCGATTTCTTTAGCAAGATATTTCTGACTGATTTTTTTTTTAAATATGGAAGTAGCAGACGATGATAATGATAATTAGACTTTTTTGAAGTGATTAGCATAAGTTGTGTGGCAATATATCCGTACATAAGAATATATACATCTGAACAAAGCACAAGAGGTTGAGGACTTTTTGTCGACCTTTTCTTTGGCTCAGTGCTGGACGGATGTCCCCTCACACTGAGGGGGTCCTAGGGCAGAGTCTAAAACGCTGCCCAAATGCGGATTCGCAGTCTACATAAATTAGCTTAGAAACATAAATTATTATAACGTATTATAGATATGCAAATTTTCCCACTCTTGATTTGGTTGATTAATTTTAATTGTATTCATTGCATACTTATTTACAATAATCAATTACTTTATTTAACACTCATTGTGTAATAATAAAATAAAACCAGAAAATAAGAAGACAATTTTCTAACTTTATCAATATTCAACAACAACGGTATTCAACATGACAATATTCAGAGGCAATCTGTTTGCAGAAAAAAAACATATTTTTTAGCAATAAGTTGTTGTTCACAGGCACTCTGCTGGCCTACAGTCTGGTGTCGTCGTGTGTCATGATCCTCCGCTACCAACCGCACAACTGCAACCTCATCGAGCTGCTGCCCCAGCATCTCAGGACACCGGTCGATCCCGAAGGCACCGCTTCCGGGCAGCGAGAGACCAGCTTCACTGTAAGTTTTATATTCCACAACACACTTCATTATTTCTTTCTTGTTTCGTTCCTTTTTCTATCTTTCTCTTGAGTTTTTCATCCTTAAATAAGTGTTAACTGACAATTTTAAACCTAAAAATTGCACTATTTGTCCGTTGGAACTACTATCTTGTCGTTTACATGGCAATCAGCAACGAAATCTGGCCTAAGGCCATCAAATGCCTAAAAGCACTCGACCAGCGTGGCAAACTATGACGCTAATCTTTTCGTTCTAAGAGGAGATTCGTGTCCACCAGAAAGTTGACAATGGATACAAAAAATGAGTAACATATATTTTAACTATACATTTCAGTAGCTCTCCTGTTTTTCTCCATATGTAGAATATCCAGTTATGTAACTGACCGACAATTTACTTTAATCTTCAATTTCCCACATAAGGTCGGGGCAACAAACGTTTATAAATCCATGCTTGTAATACAGTTTTATTCAAATTATTTTCCATTCGTCCCTATATTTAACGCGCCAATAACTCGCCCTACGTTATCAAGGGGGAACCTGTGTTTATCTTTAAAGCATAATTTACATTTGGGTTGTCTTGGTTTACAAATTCGTTTGAACGGGTGAATGATTCAAAAGCTAATTTGTTTCCGTTTATATTATAACTTGATAGTTCTGTAATGTATCCATAATAGAGAATGCCAGAAGGATTAAATTCGCCCTTTGTAGTTATCTAGCTTACAACAAAAGAATTAATAAATAACTATTATGTATACGTAAAAGTGTTGTTCAGTTATTAAATTTCATAAGAAATTATTGATGATACATTTCTGAATTTTAAGAGTCAATGCTCTGTAATACCTATCAGGAAAACGAGCCCGATGGAGCTTAAATGTTTTGAATAATAAAACCTTTTTTTATTTAGAGAGACGTGATGAGAATCACTAATTACTCTGATCGTTATAACGCTCGACGCTAATCTATCGCCCGCGGCGCCCACACGAGGAATAAAAAATATAATGTTACCACATTTTTAGTATCACTCGCGTTTTGGGAGGCGAATACGGCTCGCCCGGGGAAGTACCACCGCCACACATAGGTATTATTACCATAAAGCAATTCTTATAACAACAACTTTGGTTTCGTATTAACGATTCCTGTCTCTGTGAATACGAGGACCGACCATTTCAATTCAAAATAATAATAATAATTCATGACACAACGACAAGAAATTTGATAAAGAAGTTTCGGTTCGCGTCACGTAGCTACCTACAGATAATTGCAAAACGTGTGTAATCACCCGTGAATCTATCACCCGATCCTTCATACTAAAGTTGCACCCATATCCTTTGGCTATTAGTCGTCCATATATCAAACTCATTGTTTGCATGTCGTACGCTTCCGCTACGAGGCACGGCTGCCCATAGCAAACGTTTATCTCAAGATTTATTGCAAAAAGTAAATCAAGTATCAATTATTAAGTTCGAATATTGTTGCAGGCCGGAAGCACAGAACAATTCAAATTGATTTAGTTAATATACACAATGAGGTAAATAACAATAGTGTTATTTTCAGAGTGTATTAAAACAGTTAGTTTGTTTTCACGATTTTTTAAGTGTACGCTTACTTATTAATGTTACATTGCATGCGAGGATTTGAACGGAAACATCTCGGAGTGGGAGACGGAATTTCAAACCATTAGGATATCACTACTGCAACACAATCAGTCCGTCTATTACACAATGTTAATGGCATAATTACGTATAACACAGTTCAGATATAAATTAATTCGAGCACTGCCAGGCTTCGAGCTTAATTGCGTAGGTATACCTATTATTCACTAAAAGTGGAAACTTATTAATATTATAATTAACAATTTCTTTACAAACCCTTAAATAACGTTTCTACTATGTTATATGTTTGTTTTCAGTTGGGTTCGCGTGGTATATTCAACCCAGTAACTTAAAGATCTAAATTCCTTTCCCGGAACGTCTACATAAAAAACATGTCTAAGGATATAATAGGAACAGGGCAACTATTCTCACAATTGAAATACTAAAAAAGTCGTAGACCGCCTCCTTAGAGACTGTTTTCGTATGTACAAGCAATAACGCCGACAACAGCTGGCACCGCATCCGGAAAAATCGAGAAACGAAGAACAATATTGTAGAGTAAATGTCTCGATAATAAAGAGAAAACCTTAGAACAAGGAGAAAAATCTATTCTCACCGCGGCTTTCGTCTTCGAAAACCAGCATTTAGCTGTAGGCGGAAGGGTGAAATAATTCGCGTAATTGTTAAGTTAGTTTTTACCTAGTCATTCAGAAACCTTCTGAATTATTATTCGAATTATACTGTAATTCTATAATGGCGGAATTAGCGTATCATGCTAAAGCACGGACTTAAGCGCGTTAAGCATTCGGTTGCGTTTGGTATGGTTTAATATAAATTATGTAAGTGTAAGTAGGCTTGACAGGCGCTTTAAAAGTCCTACCGAACAAATTCGCCATATTCGTACTAATGATCACTACTTGAGGATTTATGGCCAGCATTGTCATGCTATCGTGAACATACTCGTAAGTAGAATACTTGGCGACGGAATTTTCTTTTATTAAAAAAATAATTAATTTGTTAACTAAGGAGGCGTGTCATTATTAAAATTCTATTGCTAATCTTGTATCAAAAGGGAGGGGGCGGACCGAAAAGAGTTTTTAATTTACTTACGAGGATTCGATATATATTTTGGAATTTGCATCGATTCTCACTTATTAATTTTTATTCGCTGGCAGCAAACTAAATATTACCTACCGAATTCCATCTTTTAAACAATTTGTTTGTAACAACAAACATTTTGGCATTCGTGATTTTCTCATTCAATTCTGTTCATTTTCGTGCAAAAAGTAGAGAAGATGTTTCCTATTTATTGAAGAAATATAAATTTGTAATGTATAAGGTAAATAGGTTGTAAGCATTTTGTAGTTGTTTATGTAAACGAGTGTTTTATAATAGTTTTCTGACATTAGTCGTTCTAATTAATACATTAAATTAAATTTGTTAAATAAACGTTGCACTGTTGGTCAAGAAAACATCTTTTACACAGAACTAGCTGTTGCCCGCGACTTCGCCTGCGTGGTTATGAAGATATGCATTACTACTAAGTTGTTAACGCAAATTATATTTTACTAACCCAGATCATTTTTAATTGTAATCGCGAACATATGTACCTATTTTCATTCGTCTAAGTCTAGTATTGAAAAATTTTGAATTGAAATTCATCTGATGAATAGATATTTATGCCTGTAGATTGTTTTAGCAGTTTCCTGAATAACAAATAGTCTGTAGGCCACCTGACACAAATTTTCTATGTCCCTTAAGAAGTTACGTAATGAAGATTAAGCCAAGCGACACTTATATAAAATTTGAAATATTTCAATAACAAAGCGTTTTTAATATAAAAGTAGAATGAAGATAACTGGGAAGTAGGTTAAAAGCGCTGTAGTCAGTTTTTCTGTACTAACAATATTTTGACCCATATACATACAATTACATTACATTACAGATAACATTAAAACGGCAATCCCACTGAAATTCGTTCGGAATTTCACGTACACGGTTCATGTAAACGGATAAAGCAACTGGGAATGCTTTAAGCTATTATAATATGCAGAAACATGCACTCGAAATTCGAATGTGTACCAATATTAATATTTATTTCTTGGTAAGATCCTTTGTACGTATCCCACATATCTTGTTATTGTAAAATTTGTGTTATGCTACAGAATAACTCAGTCAGTGGTTGAAAATGTGTAGGAGAAAAATGTAACATTGTGAACACGCGAGGTTGAAACTGCAGTTCTATTTTGCTTATATCTCATCTCAATCTAATCTCGTCTGAAACATTACTACGGTTACTGTTATGCTCTTGTGATGTTATAAAATAGTTAACTCAATCAAGAAATAATTATGTAGTTTTTGGAATTTCCTTCAAAGATTAATAAGCGCGTCATAAATGAATGTGAAGCAAATTGAAAACAGACTAGACCATTGGCAGAATTTGTGTATTCAAGTCGAAACTATGGCGGCATTTTTAAATTTTTACTTTTCCACGTTATTGGTCCATTGCTAGACTGGTTATCCTCTCATAGTGAGAAGGTATTTTTAACGCAAATGTTTTGCAAATATAATATAGAGTGCCAGTTTATTAAAATAAAAAATATTTACGATTCAAAGAAGTATCAGGATTGTGGGTAACTGATGCAGAACAAACACATGACGGAGTCTGTATCGTAGAGTACCCCGTTCAACTATTTCCGTTGCTCAGACAACGACGTAACGATTTCGCTCACGGAGGTGAATACAAAGCAATTTGTCGATATTGTTGTAGCCATTGACACAAATTGTTAAGCATTATTATGTGTCAACAAGTACAATTGAACAAATCTTATTACTACAGTGAGTATATTCGTATGACTCATGAGTAATGTTGTACGAATATCTTTGACAATCTAAGAATTGAAGTCTTGAGGCTTCATTATACCTACATCTAATTTCGTACGGTCTGCACATTGCTTTTGACAGATATATACTTAAATATTATAAGTAAAATAATACGAACTCAGCGGCGTATTAGATACTTCCATTTTGTGTATTGTTTGAAAATATATTTCAATTTTAAAACACGTTCGACAAATAGCTCCAATGGTCATTTTTCAAAAGCGTTGTCGCTTGTCCCCAGCCACGTCCAGACGACCTTCAGCATGAAGGTAGTGTGGTTTGTCAATTTAGCTATGCCATATTTTTACAATTCATCCGGCTCAATGTCAGTAGATTGTAAATCGTTGTTTATCCTTTGCCCGACTTCGTTGCGCAACTGCATGACGTCCATTTGCAGCGCCACCGATAGAATTACCAATTCATATTTTTTCAAATTTTTCATCCGTCCCGACACTTACGTAAATAAGGTTATCCTTGAATAAATAGACCGTGTAACATTCCATATTCCATTTGCAAAAATACAAATAACCTATGCATTTTTTCTTGTTGATCCGCCACAAAGTCACCTTCGCGTTGAAACATATGTACTTGCAATTTAAATTTCATGAGCATCGTTTGAAAACCAACTAAACACTTACAGAATTTATACACTTCACGTAAGTGGCACATTTATATGCACCTACTAATATTCACGCTACCTTCAAAGTCTTTACAAAGTCGCTTTCCGTTCTTGTCCCTATGTATGTGTAGATCTTTAAAATTACGAAACGGATTTTGATGCGGTTTTTTTGTAATAGATAGAGTGATTCAAGAGGAAGGTTTATATGTATTACTAACTTTTGCCCGCAGCTTCGCACGCGTCGCACATCAGAATTTCTTAATGGCAATTAGTAAAAATGTAGTATATGAATTTAGATATTCCAAAGATAGCAGGAAA
>DWQT01000148.1:0-28801 GCA_018244895.1 Myscelus amystis hages | reverse complement strand
GTGCACAATAAATGTTGAAAACTAAAAGAATTCTAACCGATATTTTATTTCGTTGAAATATTACTGGTAACCCAATAGCAACAATATAGACGAATAAAAAAGTAAGAAGCGGGCATTGGAGGAATCTTGTTCCATCAATATTCATATTTGATCCATCTATTACAAATGGTTTAAACAGCTTTTATATGTTGTTCGATTTTTTTCCCGCCATTCAATATGGATGTGTTGTAAACGGTTAGCTACACACTATGTATCTTGCGGATTGAGGTATTCGATGTTTGTTTATGGTTTTTTTTTTGTCTATTTATTGATAATGAGAAGTCACAATGAAAGCAATTAAACCAATTAGGGCGTGCAATTACGACGATTGTTACATTTTAATTTTAATAATGGCAACAATTATAATTGTAAACACAATTGGAATTCAAAATGGTTGACGTCTAGAAATTCGATGCGAAAATGGTGAATTAATAATTAATTAGGATATTGTTGTTAATATTAATAACGTAAGTCCTTGAGACCAATGCGTAAATGAAACGGAAATTAAAATAAGTAAAACGGGAATCAATCTCCAATATATCTGCCTATTTCTTTGTAGATAGTTCCCAGCCACAGAAAAAAAATATTATGTTATTCACACAAGAATTTATATGGATTCGACCCCGGATGCAGAAGTGCTGGACTATCGCTACTGAACGACTAGATAAATTCCAAGCAATGTATAAATACATAGCTCTACAATTGCTCTAGATTTGTCTATGGCCATAAGTTCAAGAATCTAGAGCGGTGTCATTGAACTTTGCTTCCATGAAAAGCTGATATCCGACAAATTTCAATCACACGATGATCGGGCTCTGACCGGCCGAGTTTTTGTATGCACGAAAAACATTATTTTTATAATGTAACCGGGCTTTTTATCATGCACAATGCCCGTCGTGGAGACGGTAAAATATCAGTTGAAAACGACGGCACAAATTTAAATAGAGGCTATGCTTTAAAAAATTACAAACCCGAATTTCATCTGCCTACTTTTTCGTATCCGCGTGACTTTAATGGAATTGAAGTAACGGTTAATCGATATTACAAATGATTACTTTATATATTACAACAACTATTGGTGCGTGTTTAAGATTCTTGCTTTTAACTTAAATAAATCTTCGCTTCGATAAAATGTTTAATACGAAAAATTGTGACAGTTCCAATTTTAAACTCAAACCACAGTTAATCCATTCTCACGATTGCTCACCAATAACAATGAACGAGACGTCTAATCAACGCCGGGTAAGCATTTCGCATTCCACTCATAGATTTCATATAACAAATGTTGCCGGTGTAGTAACGGTTGGCGAGCAAAAAGTTTTTAATATAAGGCGAGTGCACACCGCCCGCTGTTCGCTAGCGGGCATTCGTTTTTGTACTAGATGGCTGATACCGACTGCATTAAATCTCATAATTAAACCACGATAGGCGTGTTATACGGTGCGCCGGCTATTATAAACCTATTGGACCTTTGGTGCCGTGTCTATGAGATTTGCATCGCGTTGTGTGTCCGTAGCATCATGTGTCTACTTCTAGTACTTAAATAACCATCACGCCAGGTCCCTAAAGGGGTAGGTAGACAGCACCGAGTGCCAAATATCCCTGTCCTTACAAACCTGCCGTGCTTCATCCACATCCATCACTTATCATGCACACGCCGGTTTCGGAAACTCTTGAATCCTCCGTCAGTAAGTGTCCGACCTATTTGGTCGTGATAGGTCAGTCTTTGTCTCCCTCGCACCTACGTCCATCGACACTCACATTGTATACCTGCTTTATCGTTCCTTCATCATCCATTCTTTCCACATGCCCGAACCATCGGAGCATTCCCTTTCTCATTTTTACCTATAGTACTTAGGTATCATATTTTTTTTTCAAATTTCACCTAACAACCATGCACACGCTCGAAGCGATAGCCATCGTATCAATTGGCATTTCAATGGTGGTTATACGTGTTTTTACTGTGATTATAAACCTAATTATGTTGTGTTGTAATCGAAGTAAAGTATTCTTACTTACTTTCTTTCCTTATATTTGCAATACCCGAGCACACGATAATGACTTTCCAGCTTTAAAGTAGAGGCCATTTAGAGCATTTCTTGAAGGGTTTCACCTCTTAGTGTTTCGAAATACTTCAATCATAATTTTTTTCTATTTGGTATAGGCCATCATTTGACGAGTCTTACACTATAGTATGCTTACATAGTTTGAAAAAGCATTCAACTAAAGCTATAAAATTGTATCTTCCATTTCTGGGTAAAGGTCTCCACGTTGTTGCAATAAATTATTGGTGGAATGTTTAACAGAAATCATTTTAACCCATTAAAATCAATTTTAATCCATTCAAACGCGTTACTCATTCTATTTTCTATATAGTCTCTATGTATTTCGCCCCACTCAGCTTTTTTAATAAATATTTTTTATTACGTACAGTTTAGTTTCTTATACAAACACTTTTTCCTGAAAATCTTCTGAACTTTTTACTAAAACCGTTTAGTTTTGAAATTAGCGGCCATTAAAAAGAATTTTGTAACTGTTCATTTCAGATCAAGATTCAATTCAATGCGCACGCTCGTGTCTATCTTCGGGAATTGTCGGCTATCTTCGGGAATACTCTGCTGTCTTCGGGACAAACCAAAGATGTGTATATATTTATATCTGTACTAGCAAAAATTAGACTATCACATACAATGGTAAATGAAGAAAAAACACTGCTCCAAGTACAGAGATATTTGTCAGTTGGTGCTATCTGCTAACCCCTTTAGCGCTCTGGTGTAATGGCATCATAATACGAAATCCTTTAAGCGTCTTTAACACGACCATATTGCGAAGTTCTTTCTCTGTGTATTTCAAGTTTTCCCATATAGACAATGAATAAGTGAATGACCTTTTATATGTATGTATAGATAAACATGTAAAACGTCTTTAAACACTTGCAACCAGCACAGTGCACGTTGTATCTTCATTCCCTCGCAACGTTTACATGCGATTTAACTATCGTTTACGTCTCTGTTCATATCTCACCCCCCGCGAGCCACAATACAGCGCCACACGGCATCACGCGAAGTTACAACAGGAAAACATTACGCAGACAATCATTATACAACCGCCTACGCAATTATGAATAATGTTAATGTAATTAGTACGAAAGATATGTTTTCAGGTCGAAAGCGCTGAACCGTTTTCGTCGGCGTGCAGCTAACGTGATCTGTGAGACCGGAAACCGTGTTTTTGGTATGTTTTTAATGAATTTAACACATCAAGAGTGAAATTAGGGATGACAGACGCGGAACGATGTTTCTGAACGCGGTTACACGAGTCGAATGGCAGAAATGGTCTCGTAAGGAAAGCGTGGAAGCGTGGGAAGTGACGTCACAGGTAGTGACACAACTTTTGGCGGGAAGCGAGCGCGGGAAGGAGCGCGGGCGACGTTGACAGTTCGGTTTTACGCGGGAAAAGGTATGTAGTTGTTGCGTGTTCTAAAGATGTTTAATTATTGTTACTTGTAATATTATAGAACGAGTGCTTTTGATTATTTAATTATGCAGTCGAGTATCTGTTCCGCTGTACTACAATAATTACCATTGGCTATGTCTAGAGAAACGGCTCTACGCACGCTTAAAATTAACACAGCCGCGTGTAAATTATAAGGATTATAATGAGAGATTAAAACTAGTTATCTCGGCGACTTGTCGGTCGCAATAATTACTGTTTTAATTAGTTATGGACACGAAAGCGTCGGAAGTGGCTGCGATCAATCAACGCGGCGAGCGGCCCGCTATCATTAGCTCTGTATCCGAGCGAGATTCTGCTTAAGATAGCCGTGGGTTTGTACGTAAATGTTTGTTTTACCCGCCACGTATCGAATGCGGGATTAGGCGCGTTGTGCGGTGGGTATAACGATTCACGTTAGGATTGATATGGCGCCGAAATGGTTAGTAGAGGATTTGACGGTCGAGTCAATGGTGGGCGGGTGTGTCTGAGCGATTCAATGGAAGCGGCACTGTCTGGCTTGTGATGGCTGTCTGTCACCATACAACAATTGATAGGCGGTGTATTACAGGGTATTTGACATACAGGGTATTGTACAAGGAGCTTGTGTGTCGTGGGTGTATGCTATGGAATGGCTTGCAAGTACAGGCAGGGAAGCTGAGTGGTGAGGCAGTCACGGCATGGGCCAGAATAAATTTTGGATTTTATGTATGATGATGTTGAGTTATGTAAAGATGGCGCTGTTGAATAGGCCATGGCATTACATGGGCACGAGCGTTTCCGTGACTCAAACCAATGAATAGACTAGAATGTTGATAGATATACGATGGCGTTGTTAGATGTCATGTCAAGTGAGGGAGCGGGAGAATAGCCCAGAATGTTGAGTTATGTTAAGATGCCGCTGTTAGATGTCATGCCATGCGCGGAAGTTTTCTCTTGGGTCAGCCGCAGAATGGGCCAGATTGTTGAGTTATGTTAAGATGGCGTTGTTTAATACTATAATAAAAAAGTCGAGACCAATGTAAATGTTGACTCCGTTTTACCTATTTCAACAGCCATAAAGCGTACATCCTTGTTTTGATTTCAATGAATCGGCTATTTGGCAAATCGAGAATTAAATTTATGAGGTAAATCCATGAATTATTTTGATTTATTAATCATTTTAATGCAGTGTTAAATATACAAATATTTTTGAAACAGTTAATAAATCAGAGACGACAAAATATTATAATAACAAAAGCAGGAATACGTTGTGTGCATGAAATTTTATTTTAATATTAATGTATCACTATTAATCAACACTTCCATTTAATCATACATTATTATATTAAAAACCGAACGCATATGATTATTGAAGGAAATAATCAATTTGATATATCACTACAAGATTTCCTTTATGCAAAAATGTTAAGATCATTTTTATATAAAAATATCTTGACACAACTCACGTTTAGCCAATATAATCCTCCTAATAGAAATAATGAAGGATAATTCTCATCAAGCCTATTTTGCATAATTGTTTATGAGTTATACTTATCTATATTTACACTATATAAAAGTTATTAAACAACGAAAAAGCTTGCACTCGGCATTTATTGTGTTTGTGAAAATCGAACTGACGACCGTCGTTTCGGCTCGGTAATCACGACTATTAACCCTTGCACCAATGGCCCTGTCGTTTATTTTCAATAATACTATCACGATTATATACTTTGAGTATTTCTCTATAAATTTTATGTGAACGATTTACATAAACGATGCGATGATTAAATAGGTAACAGCATCAAACTCTTAATTCAATATAAATATTCATATATCGTGGCGATCTTAATAGTAGAAATGGCAGAACGGACATGACCACTCAATTAAGGATATCTGGAACCAATAACCATGTAGTATGCAAACGGGGTGGATAAGGAAGCGACGATTAGATACCATATCTTTATGGATAAGATTATTTACGAAGTTGAACTGATACAGCGTTGATGGCAGCTCTAAGACCTTTATGTGTCTTTAACTATATAATTCTACAATCTTCTTTTTAATAGCGTCCCGCGATTTGAATTCGGAATATTAAATTAATGACATTTAAATTAGGAATAAATATCTGCATATGACATTGAAATGTGATATTCATTGCTCATTATTAATAATAAAAAATATATTAATTAATATTTATACACAATAATTTGAAATACATTAGTATCGTAGATATTTAATGCAAATAAATTCAGTTTTTAACTTTACCAGAGTTACTACTGTAAAGGTATCGAGGCTTCACAATGCAACTGACAGAATTGACAGTGTCACTCGGGTTTCGAGCTCGCACATTTAATGCAAAACGTGGGAATGACAATTACATTAACTTGGTCGATAGATAATCCCAAAATTAGTTCCTTTTACGCCCGATAGGGGCGCTGTACGATTTTCATACATTTTTGTACCATTTACCGTACGAATACTTCGCCTATAGACGTGCTAGGGTCACAGCCGAGGACGATTTGAAATCTCAACCGATCGCTTAACTAAATAGACAGATTCCGCTTCCACGTTCCAATCTCCGTGCCCTTTCATTAATTATCTCGGCAATTACAGCTCACCGACTACTGACGACGTCTTAATACGTCGCGGCTTTTGACGTCCGGGACGGAAGCGACACGATTTGTAAGGATAAAATCGCGAGATACATCCGACGATATTTCTTACGTTGCCCATTTGTTGAATAAAACGGACATTGACTATGTAAACATAAGCAATTTATGTTTTGTATAACGTATTTGTAGCCTACGAGTATGTTCTACATTGAAATCGAGTCCAGAACCCAACTCAAAAAGCCCGTTAACACACAACTACTACATCCCAGATGCCCTGAATAATCAACCCCCAATCGTGTGCCGTAAACCCCACATCCCATGGGGTATTCATGAGCGAACGCTGAGACACCGCGGTGGCCGTGGGGGCAATTAACGGCGAACCCATATTGTGTAATTGTGAATGAACGGCGGCTAAAAGAGACCCGCTGCGACTCATGAATAACAAATGACTGCACACTGTTCGGCACCTCGCCATCGGGACGAAGTGTTTTAACGCGGTGTTTGCTAGGAACCGTCACGTAAGGAAAAAGCGTTATGCTCCGGCCACGTGACTTTCTCCGTGACTGTATTTTTTAATGTACTCGTAGTTCAAAATGAATGTTTATTTTATAGAAAATATTAATTATCAATTTTCAACTTACTCGTTATTTGATTATGAATGTAACAAAATACTTAGGGTTTATTAATAGCACCACTTTATTGTGGTTTGCAAACTGATAGGTTTTCGAGCACTACGCTAGGCGCGTGTAGGTTAGCAAGATCTACACTGCACAGAATGCTGCATACTGCAGTTTCTCTTCTACAGTTACTACAGTACAGTAGTCCAGGACAGTACAGTACCTGGTAGTAGTACAGTACGAGTATAGTAGTATAGTACATTAGTACAGTACAGTAGCACAGTAGTATAGTGTAGTAGTACAGTGGTAATCTAACAATGAGTTCTCCATCACGACTGGCCGGGTGTTATCGGAATGCATTTCAACCCACACGCACCTGTTATTGTATCAGGTGGCGAATCTCGGCTGAATTAAGTAGTCGGATTTAGTGGAACGCTGGCTGATAAGCGCGGCCAGTTGCTGCGAACGAGCGGTGACCCGCGCGCAGGGTTGTCAGGCAATTTTAATATATAAAAATGAATGTTTGTCTGTATGTCCTTTATAGAATCGTAAACTATGCATTTGATCATGTGAAGATTTTTAGCAAAGTTGTTGTGCATTAGCCCACGGAGGTTTCTGAGCCGGTACGAACAATTTGCGACAGCTGGCGCCACTATTTTTCCTTGAAATTTATATTAGTTGCTGGCGTAGCAACGCGCGCTAGGTACAGCTAATAGAATATAAAAACGAGGTACTCCTCTGTAGATTTAACTTACTTAACGTAAAGCGAAGGTTTTGGACTAAAATCTGGAACTTGAATAAATAGCTTTCCCTTTTATATAACAATGATAAGTCTCCTTCTTTAAGCTGACAACGGGCCTATATTGACATAATAATAGAAAGGTTTAAATTTGAGTTGAATGATCTTTTTACCCAAAACCAAGATCGCCTGTGCAATATGTTATATTATTATTATTATTTTAAAAAATGTTATACGATGCTGGGAAGCTGACTTGGGTACGTGCGTAGACACAACTACAAACTATATATGCTGAACCAGTAAATATTTGGCCAGACACGTCCAGTTATAGCTAGACACCTGGCAACCCTACCCACCCGTCCTACTGGACCAGTATGAGCCATTATTTATATTGTGTAAATTCCCGTGGTGTATTTTGGATAATATTGAATTGACCACCTACTGAATTCAAGTTATTGTGTTGACAAACCAGGGGACTTGTAGCGATAAATAATCATATATTTTGTCCGTTATTTTATATTACAAGTCTTTTTTTGTTTCTGTTAAAGATTTAGTATCATCACATCTTACATGTACAGTGCTGGTTGTCTCCGGGCAGCCAGCTAATACTGAACAGTATCCGTTTCGGCTTGTGTGTGCCTGCAAACAATTTTTCTATTTAACTTGTTTGATGTTCTCTTATAGTCTCTAGGTTATACATGTGTTGAATAAAGATTTTCTTTCTTCAAATTTGTTAATGTTGACAATGTCTAAAAAATTCTAAGAAAACGCGTCATTGCGTTTTGAAAACCATGTTGCTGAGACTAAACCTCATTCTGGTTACGATAAAATTCAAATCGATTACCTCATTTTAAAAAATCAATAATTTCGAATTTGGGCCGCCGATCGACTAGTAAACATAGAAACGGTGGAAAACAAAAACCAGCAGATAACTGTCCAGGAGATCATTGGCCCGGAGCGTGCAGGCGTCGGCCGTCCACGGGGAGATACAGAGTGAAACGGAAGGACGGAATGGGCGAATTCAATTTCTATGACCTAAGACAATTCGAATTTGAACAGCTTTTCAAATATGATTAACGTCTTAGTTGATGATAGGACCAAAGACCCTAATGGATCGAATCGACTACAAAACTTTGTATATCCCAATGCTTTGGGATCTATGCCACAATCAAGTGCCGGTCCGTGCTCCTACAGGCTGTATGTTTACGAATAATTAAAAAAATATGACTGTCAATAAAAAAACAGAGGAAGTATAATTTAATAGAAGCCTGAAGTAACACTCGAGATATTCTCGTCGCTTTGAAGTCGTGAAGGGGCGCGATAAAGTCGACGCGGAATATTCTGCCGCTGACTCATTTAATACAGCCTGCGATCAAAGAGAGTTAATGTTTTACGTTACGTGTATCCGTGTTAACACGTATATACGGTACATGTCTCTGTCCTGGACCAATGTGCTGCGGGTGGCAGAAAGCCGCTTCGTTATAATCATGTCCGTCTGCTACTGAGCAAATCATATATAATTAAAAGAAGCTTCTTTCTCCCAAACTACTGAGACATCGTTTTAAATGGTGTATATGCTATACGTATATTTACTACGTTCCGGTGCACATCCACAAATCAAAATATTTTCTTTCTTCATTCTTCCACTAGTCTGTGCAGTTTGTGTCTACGTGACAAAAGCTCATTTATATTGCAGCAACAATCCTCCGGTTTCTGCAACCATCGATACATCTGAGTTGTTTCTCAACATCTACATGTATATAGACATAGAATGTATATTGCCGACTTGATACAATTTTGCCCAGCCGCTAGCTACGAACACCGGCAAACAGCGCTGTATTCTAGCGTTTTAATTTTAACGAAGATCACGATACGGAAGACAAAAGGAGCCCTCCCGTTTGTCTCCGGCCCGTTCCCGCTGGTTGTCTACAACTCCAGAAATAACGAAGCCGAGCTGAGGGGAGTAGCAGTGCATTAATGTATACTGGAAAAGAAAAAATCAACGTTTTCTCACTTAACGATTTTTAATAACAAATTTTGTAACATTCATAGATCCTTTGCCAGTAACTAAGAGTCAGCAATAAAATAGTGACATGTTGTACATTATTTCAATGTATGTATAAGACTAAAGCAATAAATGCACAGAATAGAACAAAACATATAAAACAAGTACAAAATACTAGCAAATGTCGGGCCGCTGCGCTCGCCCGGTCGGCCAACATTGCATTCTACTCGCATCGGCCGCTGTAGACAGCTTACGTAACTATTACTGATAGGTCAAAGGTTTTTTGTAGCAAAAAGAAACTTTTTGAAGCGCAAAATGTGAATTAATCTTAATATAATAAAAATCTCATCTAGAATGAGTGATTACCTTATGAGTATTATTTATTAACGGTACGATTTTAATTTTTTTTAAATTGTTTTCTTTACACTTACTGTACATAAGAATAGAATCAGCTCCGTATATCTTGCCTTGGCTAATATAAGCAGAGCTTCTGAAATTAGACGTCTACTCGTATGTTCACTAGGAAAATGTGATTGGGTATCAAGACCGTATCATAAATGACCGGGTCTGTAGCTGTGTTAAGAGATAGATAGCGAGGGGTCACAGATGCAATCGTTTGATGTTTAAGTTTAGACGGTAAATTAAGCTACTTCAGATGCCTGTTTATTATAGTCCTACGATCGATATGACTTGACTTACGCTTCCCAAATGCGTAAACTTTACCTGCTTCTAGTATAAAACATAAATAAAATATCGTCTGGCCGCTTGAGGAGGAACTGAGTTTCTCAGAAAAACCCTTATTTATATAAATTATTCTATATTACCAGGACTGATATCTTCGTGAAAGCCTTTCCAGAAATCGAACAGGAAGCGCCTGAAAGGGTTCTGGGAATCGATTGATCTCGGTGCCTGCAGCGGCTGGCCTACTGCATTAATTATTCTCTTTACTTAGAAAATACACAATATGAATAAGTTAACATCCACTGTAAAATCCACTGTCCAAATTTAATATCTCAAGTAGCCTTGAACTTTGTCTGATGGATTGGTAAGTTAATAAAAACAAGTCTTTTTACATATTTATGTATTATAGATTAATAAGCATAGAGTTGCGCTCACAAATCAACCATTACCTCCCTCCAAAAAGAATAATATTATAACAACCACCTATTAACGAACAATAGATAAAGTCTATTTGTGTTACACAAAGCACTTACAAAATATGAAATACACGTGATACGCAGTTGAGGCAGAGCGCGGGGCGATACAACTTGTTACTGTAATTGCCGCCCTAACGTGGCTCAGTCACGCCACTTTTACTGTATTGTAATAGATGATGCGACGTTGAATGAAATAACTTTTTAATTGATGTCATTATAAGAACTCTGTGGAAAACAACATGCCCACAAAGGCAAAGAGTATTTATAGATTTAAAGATTAAAGATTTCTTTGGCATTTCTAAAGATAGCCGTTGAAGTTAAGTCAGCATGAATTTACTTTAGATACTAAAATCAACACAACACTGCCAGTTCAATAATCTGCATTACACATTTACTTTAAACTGTATAATATTCATTACATCCGGGGCTCATATAGATTTATTGAGCAAGTATTATTTACAAACCGCTGTCTAGAACTTTTACGTGATCGTAATTAAGCAAAAAGTTCAGCTAAAATGTCTGCAACCGATGGAGCGAGCAGTCGGAATGGCTTCCAATAAATCAGCTCTATAAAAGGCCGGTAACTCCTTTGGCCCGAAGCCCCTACGCATTTTCATTATTCCCGTGACACCGGACTGAACGTTGCTACGAGTACGTATTTTCAACAACCGAACGTGATTTTTGGAACTTTTAATAAAGCTGGATTGCACTGATTGAATATTTATGCATCCTTACTAACAATTAATTTAAGCCTTTGAAGCACAATTATTTCATGTAAATTTACCACTGCATATTACCAAAAACGATTTTCTGTCAAAAAAAAATCTCATTATTTTAGAAAAATTAAAGTTCATAGGCGACACTCGCAAATTTGATTTTGATATAGGTAATTGAAAAAACTTAAATAAACCAGACGAAAGCCACTTTTTGACATGAACTTAAGATCTCGAGATTTTGGCGCAACCGAAGCCCACGCGTTGCGAATGTGTTCCTGGCTCCTCTGCAAATAGCTCATCAAGCGTCGAGCCAAATCCTACACATTTTTATTTGCGTAGTTGCAAATCAAGTCTACATACAGCGCGCCCGATGTGTTCCAAATTCGTTAGCAGGCTTTTACGTCTTATTGCGGCTTTTATATTTTGACTAAAAATGCTGCCTTGAATTTTAAAGGGTATTATCGAAAAAATGAATTTATAAATATTTAATCAAGTAATTAATTTTTTTTCATTTGAGAAACTCTCAAGGCATTCTGCATCATTCTGCATTTTAGCGATTTGGTGGTATAGTCTTGAAGCGCCGCGCAGTGGCACAAATATAGATATCTAATAACGTTGGGGACAACACGCGTACAACACTATCATCATACTTCCAACGGCTGACCATAATTGCAAACAATTATTATAAGTACCTAATTATAAGACCTATATCAATTATTATAAGTATCAACACAGCACAAGTATTCGACCTGATTGGGAATGAAACCCCAGTAGCGAGGGTCCCACACAGAGAACCACGCATCCTCTAGTATTATCGTGGCACGATAAGAGTGACAAAAGAGGATTGAAGACCAATACATTAACATAGTATTTTCAATTTCACTCACACACACCAGCAAACGCCCGCAAAGCGAACTGCTGCCGAAAGTGTTCCGCGGCGCAGCAAATCCGTTTTGCCGCTTCATGAATACTAAGCCGTGTTTGTCGGGCGGCCGTCCGCGGCACTTTTTATTCTGCCGCCGCCGCTCTCGCGATCGGAAATATTAGAACACTCACATGAACTATATATTTTTTATTGGTTATTTTGTTGTTGATATACAAATAAGTTAAGGCTGGATTGCATTCGCTACTTAAAAATAGTTAAGTTTCAATAATTTATATACATACTAGTAAGCAGCGTTCCCTGTGGAAGTCTGGCTACAGATCCTGGCACCTCTGTGTTTACAATGCTGCTCACGTTTTACCACTTAGACAGAGAAATATCACACGCTATAGCGGTGAAGGAAAACATCCCGAGGAAACCTGCACACCTCAGAGTATAGCATAAAATACATAACCTTTTCTGAGGTGAGCGAAGTCAGCCAGGCCGCACTTGAGCAGCGTGGCGGACTGTAGCCCTAATTCTATTCACTATAAAAGGAAACCCATTGTCCAGTGGTCGAATAACACAAGGAATAAAAACATGGTTTCCAGACCTCTGCGGTTCCGCTTTCAAATTAAACGTTTTATTCCTTTTTTTCATAAATTGAACTGAACCACCTAAACGGCCACGTGGCGGCGACCAAGTGATCAGACATTCCCGACCCCAGAGGCCGCCAGCGCGACGCCAGCTTTCGAATAGCGTTCTTTTTGTTGGTCTTTTTCATTAAACTTTACTCCAAGTGATATATTAAATAACCTTTGGTGAGTGACATCAAAGGAACAGACGCGGCGATAAACAGAAACGAAGGCGCGATACGATCGCCGCTCGCGCGTCAAACGAGATTGCACCTTTTTACAACGTCGTAAAGTAGTTATCCGATCGACGACATCCATCAGCGTCAGGTATTCATGAACCGACGATCAAGATCCTTCTATAGTCAATTATCCCCTGAGTTTTACCTTCAATAAATGTTTCACGTTTCTAATAATAATAAATAATGGTAACCATTCCACTCCCGGCTGACCGGTTTCAAACTATTGTAGATACCTGTTTTATGGTAATTATGTAAATATTTTTATTACATACAAACAAATATGCTCACCACACAATTGTTGTTCCGGGGTGGGAATCGAACCCACACTCAAATAGACCAAGTGGCACAGTGCTCACCATCATCAGACTTCCGGTGCGCCATGCTAAAATCTAAAGTTCATTGCTGTTGTAGATATTTTTTCTTTTTTAAAACACTGCTGAGCGTATTTTTTCCAACGGCCTCGTTTCTTCGGATCGACGATAACCCGAAGGGCGCCCGATGTCGATGAACGACAACTATAAAATGCTTAATAAACTTCAGCATTCATTAAATATGTATTGATTAGAGTACAAAAGCAGTTTAATGGTGTTGTTCTGTTCCAGGCGCTGAGCGAGGGCTGCTGAGAGGAGAGAAGCGCCATGTTGTGTTGTTGCGGCCGGTCGGTTCCGGGAACACGCAGCCTATCGCCGCTGCGTGCCGCCGGCGGGCACACCGACGACACATACAGCGGCACACATGTAGCATTCAATGTGCGGGTTTACGTAACTATTCAATTCTATTCTATGAACCGTGAATAACGCCTGTACAGTACTGCGATAAACTCCTACTGATGGAATATGTATATGTCGCATGTGAAACCCCTCAATCCGGTGTATCGTGAAACGTCTCGGTGTGGTGTTAAATTGTTTGCACATTGCTTGTACACGTCGATAAAAAGCAATTACAATCGATGTAGGTTTCTGTAAAAATCGTAAGATTTCTTAACTTACGAGTATGTATGTCGTAAACAAACATACCAGAAAATTGGATTAATTCGTTGTATATTATTATGACAATTTCTTGCCAGTTTCGTATAAAAAATATGAAAATAATCGAAAAATATTTTTGCAGCCCTTAAATTTGCTACTTATTAAGTTGTAACAATACGACCATTGAACAATTATGTACACGTGACAACAGAAAAGAAAAGTTGTGTACAAGAAGTATTTATGCGTCTGGCTTAATATTTCTAGGCGTATTTGAAAGTGTCCAATTCCACAAAGTTATCATGACATCATATATGAGTACACACCTTGGTATTGATAGTAATCCATTACACTGCTGTTGAATTTATGTATTCGAAATATTCCATCCCGCAGTATGTAAATGTCGAGAAATTGGAATACTGGTATGTATGTACACATGTATGTATAAATGTATAAATATGTACATATGTAAGTACTCGTATAATTACTATTGACAATCGATATTTCAAATATACGAGTAAGATGAGTGCGGTAGAATGTATGGGCTTTTAACCCTTGGATGGTATCCTTGTAAAGTGCCTTTTATGCTGCAGTTATTAAAGAAGTCAACAAATACACGTTTATAAGTTTAGCTTCATCGAAAAAATTACAACCTCGAGGGAAGAAAAAAATGTTGAGTGTACTTCAGCACCCGGTGGGGGCGCGGGATGTTGCCGCTGCTGTGCGGAAGTTTGTAGAAATACTGAAACACAACGAGACCTCTCTGGACAGCATTATCATTACTCGTGAAATAATCCGTACATACGAATAAAGGTGTACTGAGCGGTTGTTAGATCGTGACGTTACAAAGAGATCCCTCAACGAGCTTTACAATCACATTGACACAAATTATCACTTTCCTCGGCGTCGCGAACTCTCCGAGCGCGGAGGCGGACAGAGAACAAAGCCGGAACGAAAAACTCGACCTCCTTTTGATAAAGTGAAGTTCTTATAAAAAGACAAAATTACCGGCGCGAAGCGAATTGTTTCCTACATCGTCGAGACGAGGTTCTTCAACATCACAAACAGATGGTTCCTTTAATTAATATCAAAGGGGTTACGAGGAAAATTTGCAATATTTACATAAAGCCAGTACTAATGTAATTAAATTATACCTGGAAGCGTAAATAATTTATTGTTACAAAATTCAAGTGGCACTCCTAAACTACTCGTCAAGGAGAAAACTTAAGCGAAACATTCATGAATACCTGCTCCGGCGATCCGGGTTCGAATCACATCTGGGAATCGCAGGGACATCTGGTTTTAAAAAAGTACATGCATTTTGCAAATTGAAATTTAAAATATCACTCGCACAGTGACGAGTTCTTAGTATAAGAGAAAACCATCATGTAGCAGTGGAACAATAAAAGGACCCAATAAAAATCATAATGAACTTATTCTATATTAATAAAGCAAACATTTTACAATACCTCAAGAGCCGCTTATATATTAGCCAAAGTTTAAAAGGACCTGCAGCCTAAATAACCAAAGGCTCGCTGCGCCGCGCGCAACCGTCCGCCCGAAAAAGGATAAAGCGCTTAAAACAATGGGCTTCTTTAAATTATGAGAATTTAAGTTCCTGTTTAAACACTTTTTGGCTATAACTCATTAACGTCGTACTGTCGGGAGAGGGCTGTTTAAATTAATAAAAACATGCCTACATTTAGATTGCGACACCCCCCCCCCCCGTGCTGGAGTGGCCGCAGATAATCCTCAAACTTTTTTTTATATATAAAAATTTCATTACAATACTATATTTCTACATACATATGTATGTGTTTTTAAACTCGTACCTTGACCGACAAGGATCCAATATAACCAACGAAGGAGAAAAATAATGTTTTGTATACAATCGATTGTTTACATGTAATTGCCATGATTATGACGAATATACTTTTACATACTTTTAAAACTTGACAAATAATATGTAAATTTAGAAAAGTGTACCAATATCTATGTATATCCGCATGAAGAAACTCACAAGTACAATCGGAGGCGCCTGGGCCGTGTAAATCCGAGACACGAAACGCGCCGACGGTTCCTGTTCCATTATTACGTTAAAACCCAATTTCACCGGACGCGGTGAAACCATTGGAAATAAGTGGCTACACTGACGCTTATCGGGCCGAGATTGGATTTCGTTTGAACACCATTGTAAATTAAACCGGGGTGCCTTGTTCACTCGCGGGTCGAGCGAGCTGCGGCTCGAAGGACCAACTGGAAATGTACGAGGACTATGTATTTAACTACCAATGGTTTTTCACACAAAATCACTTGACTAAGATATCTTTTACCATCTAAAAGTATCAATTCATTTGCTAATTAAATAGATTGACCTTTTATGACCTACAAATTTCGTTGAAGAATGTGTTACCCAGAGGATTCACGTCTTTTGTAAGGCTGCAAATAATACGATTACTCTGAGGTTCTATTTTTGTCGCGGAACCAAGAAACTCTGTTAATACTCGTATATAAAAAACTTTTTGACTGTGTAGCAGCTGCGTCGCAGTGATTAAAATACAACATTCCCCTCTTTCCATTAAAAGCTGAATTTACTACAATTGAAAGAATCTCATATCAAATTATCGAACAGATTGAGCATCTGTGACAAATGTTCCTTGTTATCGATAAGATTGAATCATCAATTGAATATCGGTGGCGAAAAAAATGGATTCCTTTACAGTACCAGCTGCAATGACTTAATAGGTACTCTAAGAGATTAATAGCATATCGCGTAAGGGAGATATAGAATTTTCCAAGTTTACTGTTGAAGATGATAGAATCAACAGCTCATAATATGCGTGGAAAGTATCACTCCTCCACTTTTTTCCGCTAGAGAAATAGAGAATATGTGATAATGAGAACAGTCACTAAACCAATAGAAGTAATGAAAAATGTTATTCCAAGTATATAGGTTTAAAGCTATATAGGATTGAGGTATACTTCCAAGTTAGGTCCTTCGGTTGACCTTCGGTTGGAAAAGCATTTGAGAACATTAACGACGAACACGACATCAAGCATAAATATATAAATATATAAATATATAAACATAGAAGAGAAGAGTAACACTTATGGTTTTAAATATAGCAATATAAGAAAAAAATTAAATAACCAGTTCTTTATTATAATGTATCATTATAATAATATCTCAGAAGTTTAATATTACCTCATAAAGAGGAATCGGGTTAATTTAACTCGCGGGAAAATGGAATGAATCCATCATAAGTATTTCAAAGAGAAATCTTCAGATAATTTTCATTTTGCAAGATTTTTTGATAAAATGAACTCGAAAAGGTATTATGTAAATTTTAATCTTTTTTTAGTTTGATGAATTGAAGTACTTAAGATAATAATTTCGATTGTGGGGTCAGGCGGAATTAATTAGAATCATGTATTATTTAAAGGTCTTTTATTCAATTGCAAAAATTATGAGCCGTTTCCCAACTATTCGAACATGTTTCAAAGGATTTCTAGGATTGTATAATATAACAACAGTAACAAACGGGACAATGCCGCTGGCGGTTCTCACATTTCAAATTAGGAAAAGAAGTGTTCCAACAAATAGGTATACCGTGTTACAGTATTATAATTATCCCTTATATTAATCGCGAACACAAAACAAACAAATGTGGGCATCACACAAATGTTTCAATTAATAAAAACCTTATGTAACCATATGTCATGTCGCCAAAAATTTAAGTCTGTTTGAAGAGAAAATCTGTTTTCCTAATTTTAACACTGAGATAGAACTACATGTATACGCGATACCACAGGCAGGCTTCTAGGCGTTCCAATTTCCGCGTTTGGCCCTTGGGGGCCGTCCATCGTTGAGTGATCTGAGGCGGCGCCCCGGGGCTCCGGGGGGCTACAACCATTCGCGATCGCCCTTTTGCAAAGTATTTATCTTTAAGTGACATAAACAGCAGGCACTCCTGTTCCTTACGTTGCATTTTCTTATTCATATTATTCCACATGTGCGTAGAGTAGCTATGCTAGTATGTTACGTAGCTATATCGCAGAAAACTTCAAATGAACTCGTGTTTTAATTCCATGTTTCTTCATTATTTTCTCTCAACTTACTTAGAAAATAGTCATAAGATCACTCAATACCCGGCATGCATTGACTCCGCTTTAGCAGAGAGCGCATCATTAACACGATATGTATTTAATCGACCTGACTATAGGACATAAAGCCTTATTACAAGTAATCGGAGACTCTATAAAATGTTATTCATTGTTTTAGATGGTTACCTAATGTTTCTTTGGCTACGAAAGTAAATAAAACAGCCGTACGTGAAGCGGCGCCGCGCCGGTCCGGCGTGCGCGGCGGCCGAGGCAAGTTTACTCTGGGCGACGTTTTACGAGCGTTTACTCTATTATTGTTCGTGCGCAAAAGAATTTACGTGAAAACCTACATACATATGTTACGTACGGAGAACTACAGTGTTCTCAAATGTATTATATGGACATATAGCGTACAAATTTGAAATCAAATATCGTTGTGTGTATTCCGTTCGAATAACCTTTAAGCCAGCCCGCCGCCATATTTCAGCTTTAATTGGAATATACATATTATGTACAACAAAATATAATATTTCGTGATAATTTAAAATGTATGTTGTACACTTCTCGCCATCGCGATTTTTATTTTGCCATCTAAAAATTGTTTAGTTGTTTCATGTTTGATATTTACTTGTAATATTACAAATTGTCAGATAAACTGTTTTCTCTGAGGTGTAATTTAGAACAAGTTTCAGGTCGTTAAGGTCCTGTGTACGACATCCTTCAAAGAAGAACTACTGTTAAGACCATCTTGTTTAGATGTATATATGTATATTGTTATCTATTTTTAAGTAATAAATCTTTATTACGTTTGTCCTTGGCTCCCCACTACTGACTCCCAACGTTGGCTGCGGCCAGTGATAAGAGAAAAGGCTGCTTCAAGGGAAATCCCTAGAAACACAATGAGGCTGATGTAAAGCCGAGTAAGGCTAGGTCCACGGTGAGAGCTGAAAAGGGATTTTTTCTTTAGCACGTTTTATGAGGGTTTTTATGTTATTCCGTTATTGGCCACGCACATGTCGCGCGGAGAAATGGAATGGGGGGTAGGGGGGCGGCGTCACGGGCGAAAGTAAAAAGTGCCTTTGAAACGAGAGATGTTTTTATTACGTAATCGCAACTTTGACAATTACGTACGTGTATTGAAACGATGTATTAATGGGTTGTTACGTCTGAAAGCCGTAATAACTCTGACTATAAAAAATCATAAGATTAAACCACAATATGGGTAATATTTAGAAATAATTTTATGCCCACGTGTTTCCTAATTAGACGGATTTTTTCTGAATTAACCAGACAGCGGACAAACTGCATTAGATAGACAAATACAATCCAAATTGAGACTTCAAACGAATTAGCTCCGCGCGGAGCCGCACAGCTAATAATCATATTTATAACACGACTCATTGTTCTGACGGGGCATCGAACCCACAACCTCCGGAACAGCACTAATTCGCCTAACCGCTGAGCCAATAGACGCGTCGAATTACTGAGCAAAGCTGAGCACTGCAGAGCTATCTCCAATGTTTTATAAAATCAGGTAATGCACACTTGGCTAGTGTGGTGGACTATTCCTTTAAACTTTCACACTGCACGGATTGGTGTTTAGCAACGGAATGACGGAAAGTGTTAATCGAGCAACAATTGTACGGTATTGTAAGACACCGGGGTTGAACAAATACAGGAACGCCGGAAGGAGCGAATGACAATTAGTGCAGTTAAAAAAACCTAGGAATTACTGGAGAGATGGAGCTCAAGGAGACTAGAGAAAGATAGGAAAATTTCCATATTGGCGACGACAGTCCAGGGACAAGCTGACACGTGACGAATTAATTAAATAAGATAACCTCTCAATCATTATCGGCGGAGACACACACACACACACACGTCTGGACTGCGTATTGATTATAATTGGTTTATCACAATCAATTATAAGAATTCACTAGCTCAATTACAATACAAACTATTTTAAAGAAAAGTCTTCAACACTTGTTCGGGGTCTTAGGTCTTAGCCTACCGCGTCGACTAAGTGCGGATCGTTAGACTTGAATACTCAGAAAATATTATATATGTACATACCTTACAATATCTCCAAGGAGTGCAAGTTTCCTTAAGACGTTTTCCTTCACCGTTATAGGGAATGATATTAAATTTATTGGTTATAAATCCCAAATAAAACAAATATAAATTACACTTCTATTAAGAAGATAAGATAAGATAAGAAGTTTAAGAAGATAAGAAAATTAAATTAAGTTAAATACTTTAATTTGGAATTAAAGTAATATTTAAGTCAACAACACAACTTTCTAAGAGTACATACCTCCGCGCAGCACTGTACGCTGGCTCCACTGAAGACCGACTGAAAAAAAACACGACCCTCAACCACCGCTCCACCAAGTTACACAACACTGTCTGGCGATACAAAGCATTTTATTTCCATTTCTGGGCGACGCAGCGCGACCGTGCGTTGACCTGGAGCTGAGCGATCGATGTACCTGGCCATGTGCCAAATGTCGAGAAGTTCGGTGAGGGTTTGTATTGCGTAATAGAGGGTCGCTGCTAGTGATTCTAGCGATGACAATTTACAAACAAAAATAAATCAGACTCTTTATATTATTATTATACCTTCACGCACTGGGTTCTATTGGGATCGGCAGAAAGCACCGAGTTAAATATCTCTATCCTTATGAACTAGAAGCGCACGTTCTACATTCTTCCCTCTTTGTACAGTCATTCTTCATACATACATATATATGACATATATATTTCATTTTCATATTCTGGGTAATATACATGATGGCTATTGAGGCCGCGGTAACAGTGACTATAAGAAAACTGTTTATAAACCGATAACATTGCAGACCCCAACCGGGATGAGATAATATTATGTAAAATTATGTATAATTAAACGAGACAACGTTGCCAACCCCACCGCCAGAATACTGTAACTCGACATTTTATATTCAAACTGAAAATACGCATGTGTTGTACCTAATCCCAACAGATTACATCCCCGACACACCCCTTTTTTCCAGAGGATATAACTGAGTACCTACTTAATGTGTGTTGTAACTAAATTGCTGACATGAATTTATACATCAAGTCTTATACTTTTAAATGGATTTATAATGAAGTTGTGGCACAGGGAAAATATGCTAAATATTTCGTGCAAATGTACACACATTGTGTAAAAGCATCGTTATTACTACTCTATATAAAAGTCCATATTTATTAGCGGCCGTAGGTGAATAATATTTATTCAAAAGACATACAATAACTGTTTATGTAGACGCCCGAGCGCATTAGTCAATCCCTTCGTAGTGGCTCTACGGACAGCTACAAATGCCTGCGACCAAAGTCCTGTAAACGTCTCCAAAAGTTCTGTTAACCGCCGCAAGGGCTCGCCACTTCCTGCGACAGGTTTCCGGCGAACAATTTATTCTGTTTGTAAGGTGACCCTTATCTTTGTAATGTATTGCCGACCTTAAAAGCCTTTACGGCGTATTGTGAACTGAAATATTGCGTCATTGAATTGCATATTCAGGAATATACATATTTCCTGGGGTTAGAGTAAATGCACTACTTACTACCGTAGTTTATGGTGGTTGTAGATACATTTTTGATCTAAAATTTTGATCTAATTAAAATAAAAATATCACAAGAATAATTTTCAAACGTACCGTAATATTAAAGATCCTTCAACGATCTTCAAGAAATACATATATATACGGTTAAGAGTAATAATGATTATAAGAATGTAGAGAATGATCTGTCGGCTACTTATCGGTAAATGAAGCTTTTCTATAATCGCACCTAAACGTTCGACATTACACAGCTTATTCGAACGTCGCAGCTAATCTACGCGCGCGGCACAAAAGACGCACAGCTTATAAAGAGGACGCCGCGCCGTCAATATGACAAGGGTTCGCTCGCTCGGCACGCGGCGCCGCCCGCCCGACGGAACCCTTTCACACGGCACGACATGTTACTGACGTGTTAGCGGGCTGAACTAATGGTACTGAGTGGATTTTTAACTCCATACTGCTTTTGTGTATATTTTTCCTACATTTTTACGAGTTTATACAATTTTCATGTGGACCTACACCTCACCAATTTTCAAAGCCACATCTGTTTGACATATAACGAGTACGCATGATATTAGAGGAATCAAATGTATTATAGTCAAATAAACATCACACTTAATAAATTGAAGTTGTCTTACCTTAAAACTGATAAAAGTGTAGCACCAGGCAGTATCGTCAGCAACTGGAACAAATAAATAACAATTCAGGATCTTGACGGAGAAGGTAGTAGATAATACCGACTCTACACCTACTGTACCGTGACACTTGTCACAGCGCGAGTGCGCTAGAGGTGGCCGTCGCAGTGTTCCAGAGCAGCGCCGCGTGTGACTAGCCTTTCATATCAACAGTAGATATAATGACAGAGGTATAGGTGCATAGGTCAGGCTTGTAGCTAATAGGTTAGTAAACTATGTCAACATTATAAATGCGACAGTATGTTTGTTTGTCTTTCTTACATGTGGAAAAGGAGCAAAGGTTTGATTTGGGGATAATGTTACATAACGGGATAATGTTAGAACAGAATAAATTCTGTTACGCCCGTAACCATGTAACGGCTAGCATGACATACTCGTAAATATAATATGCTGGCCGATATCCTACAAATCAATGTAGTGTTTGATTGATCGCGCACGAAATTGCAAATTGTGCTCGAGATGGACGGTCGCAGCCATGTTATATTGGTTTACTAATGAAATACATAGGGACGATGGCATTCAGCCGCAAAGACTCAATGTAATTTAAGGTTTATTGTGCACCTTACACGCTTATACAACCAAGTATGTAAGTAAAAAAGTAATACCTTAACATGTCAAAACAATGAATGAAACAGAACGTATGAAAAATAATTGTAAAGAAGATAGACGACGAAGCAAATGTAACAACAGAAAAGATTCGTTCAGATGTTGAAGACATCCTACTTAATCAACAACCCGATCCTACTTAATGTGTTTTCTTTAGAGCATAAAGTGTATGTTAAAAGACTCACAGTAATAATCTACTGAATCAACATAACAATACGCGAGGCACTTTCACCCGCACCTATTAATACAATAAGCCATAATAAGGCTTTTAGTGCTAAGAGCGCTCGCGATAGAACCTGCTGTGACATAATATGTGGTATTAGTTAGTTGTGCACGTCGGGGCCATTACCGCTACTGTATTATATTTCATTTACTTGATAATATTATCTTCTAAGTAAGCCACGTGTTTCAGACTACAACGCTGACGCCTGCCATAGGTGGTCTCGGCCTTCAACATGTAAATAGATTAACAATATTTATCATCGTGCTACACCAATCGAATGGCCATTGTCTCGACGGAAATATGTCAAGGTGCTTAGTTTAAGTCTTTAAATCTACACAACCCATGTCCTCGCCGTGCAAGATGTAAATAGTTTTTGTAGCAGAAATACATTATTGGTCAACAAGACTCCTACAAGAAAACACTTTTAGAACTTGGCCTAAGAATAATCCATTATTCTCGTAGCTTGACAGCATCGATCTAGGTCATATTCCTCGCCAACGAAAAAACATTTCGAACCATTTTCTTATTTGAGTGTTTCTTAGTGAGTTCATTTTTGTTTAAAAAATAATCTTAACATAATTTTCATTCTACCATATTAATATTTATTTTTTAAATTGTAACAGGAATGGAAGGAGCTTACAAAATTAACTTTTACAACAAAATTATATGTTCACGGAACATAATGAATTAGCTACAAATATGCGCGATAGCGGAGCGTGTGAATTGGAAAGTCATATCGGCTCCGTCAGAGGCAGCCGCGGCGACGCGCGCTAATACGAACATTGAAGACTGCGGCGGGAACTAATTAAATTTTAATCACGCGACAGCGCGACGGCGGCTGGCGGATCGCTCGCGGCGGTTACGCAGCGATTTTGTTGCGTCAAGTTGTCCTGAGAACCGCAGCACCGATGTATTGTTGCTAGTCTAATGTCAGCCGCTCTTGTCTTACATTTCCCGTTAATGACGCAACAAAGATATTAAACATTTTGAGAAAGTATTGAAGCACTTACACTTCGTCCTTATCAAAAGTCTTATGACATTACATTATAAATTGTATTTTATCGATTTTTCGCAGCAAATCTGACGAAAAATATGGTCTTACACAATATTCAAAATCAAATTGTATCATTAAATAAAAAGAATGTGTTTATATTACAAGTTTTAAACGTACTACATTGTTATATTCCAATTCAAATTGTTTCAATTCATAACAAAGTATGTACAAGCCCAATGGAGCAATTTATCATCCATCCGTTTTAAGACTTAATTTTTACAGTCTATCATTCTACCGGCATTAGTTGACGAGACGAATAATCTTAGATGTTAAAGCGTTCCTGCGGTATCCTATAACCAGTTAATGTTCCCTGACCTAAAAGATCGCTCACCATAAACACGATAATACTGTCCAGTACGAGCGAGACGCGGGAGTGCCCGTACACAAACTGGACCGGGCCGGAGTCCCGGTAAATATTGACGTGCGCTCCGTCCACGACCGCACACACGCGCCCCGCAGCGGCCCAGGGCTGCTTCCGGCTACTGATGACCTTGGCTTATTTCCCTCCGTCTCCTACAGCCCGAAAGGCGAACAAAGCCGAACGATGACTGAAACTTGTATGACCATAGAGTATATTTATATGCCTTATACTTAATATTAATTTGATTTTGAAGGTAGTATCACTGTTAGTTACCAGTATATCGACGATGATTTATGTTTCAAAATCAGTTTCGTTATACTGGTGTCTGGGTGTTCTGCCGAGAGTTCTCTCCCGCCCTGCCCTGACCGAGCGGCGCGTAGAGCGGACGGAAGATAGCTATGAACATGTTTGAGATACATTCAGCGTATGTCTCATTAGTGATCTGGACATGAGAATTATTGCCCACGATTCAGTAAGTAAAACTCAGCGACTCTGTTACTTATGTTCACGATATTGATATGACCAGTAAATATGAATAAATATACTGACCCGATTTTATCACGGACGTCTGTACACGCGTCTCCCACGATACGACGACTCCTGGCGCAGCGTGCCTGAGGTCCCCATTTTTTAAAATACAGGACCTTTCCTCATAAATTTTACGGTACATTTTTTTGCAAAGCTTTATTAAGCCTTGAAAAATGATACAACAGAATATACCGCGCCGCTCGCAACAAAAACGTACTCAATATAAAATGCAAACAGTCATTTATTTGAACCCGCGTAATCCCGGAGATTTCTCCCACAACATGTGCTTGTAACGAAACGTATTGACCGTCGCGCGCGCGGGACAGTTTCAGGCCGATCTTTATTAATACGGCCTATTTAGATATAAAAATAAAAATCCTAACTATAGGGTATTGTCAAAATTTGCGTGTTATTTGTATAAATGTATGTTATATAAACGAAAGATATGGAATGAATTTATAGTTATTGAATCAGATTGTTATGAAACCTCCAAAATGACCTAGAAATCGGCATTAGAACAGTTTAGAATGCCCTGAAATTCCTCCACTGTAGCACATTTACAATGAGGTCTTGGAGTAAACGGACAAAACGCCGAGAAACGCCGCTCGAGAAAATATGCGACATATTTTCGCTAACTTCGGTCTCACTCCATTATCTTTGCCTTGAAGCTATTAACATAGCGAGCCAGACAAATTAATAAGCAGACTGACGGTGAGCAGGTATAAAAAGGGTTGTTTAAAATGAATAGCAAAAAGATAATGAGGGGCTTTTATAACGAGCCCAAAGCCCAGGCGCTGATTAGCAGCCGCCCGCGCCGCCCGCCCCGCCCGCGCCGCCCGCGCATTGTTGACTCTTTCGAATTAAACATAACAATGGCTCTTTCCCCTTTCCTGGGCTCGTTTCACTTGAATTCACTATTTTTTAATAACCGTGGGATAGATTATAGTTGTCCGGTATTAATCTTTATTTAATGAAACTTTATTGTACCTACATTTGGAAGTATAAGAGCCTTATTTAACACTAACAGCTGCATCTGCCGATCAGACCGTGAAAACAGTGGACAGTAACGACCGCTATATAGGAAAACAAACAAAAACTATAAAAACAATAAAAAATAGTTCAAAAAAGATATTCAAGGGAATTATAAGGAAATAAAACGAGGAATGTCATCTGGGGGCACGGTAGTGCCCCGCCAAGACGAGCCAAATGAAGCGCAAGGGCACTACACAAGTCAAACTAGTCGAGACTAATCAAGACTAAAGTGTAGAGTTTGTGAAGTTAGACTAGTCAGACTACTCAAGACCAAAGTGTAGAGTTTGTGAAGTTAGACTAGTCAGACTAGTCGAGACTAGTCAAGACCAAAGTGTAGAGTTTGTGAAGTTAGACTAGTCAGACTTGTCGAGACTAGTCAAGACCAAAGTGTAGAGTTTGTGAAGTTAGGGCTTGTAGGTTAAGAGCGTGTAGTAACTTCGCCTTATACGATATCTGATAACTTTTTCACAGGATAAGCATACTAGACTAGTCTTGGCAGCATTTTTACATGAAAATGTTTTTGATGGGATTATATTAGTCAATATGTTTTGACATCATTATTGATACCACAGGTTGGAGTACGCTACATTGTCTTATGGGTACTGAAACTACTTCAATCAATTACTGTGATTGAAATAGATTGAATTACACCCATACGAGGAGCGGGCGCGATCAATCATATCGTCGGAGGCCTGGAGCGGGCCCGCGTGCCGCAGAGGACAGGCTGGTCTGTCTCATAAATATATCACAGAACGTACAAAATAACATAATTTAAGAAAAAAAAATCCGAAGACGACATACGATTCGAGGACATACCAAATAATCCCATAAATAATAACATTGAAAAAAAAACAGGTATTCTTATTGAACTACAGTTAATTTTTATGTTAACGGAGTAAAACATTAGCAGGCAGCAATCGCAAGTATAGAAGCAGTACTTCAACATTTCCGACAGAATAGATGAAGAGAACACAGAGAAGTATAGTACGAGTACTACATATATCAAAATACAATTATCCCGAGAATCCAAAGTAATCCGCATGCTCGTACGAATACAATCGGAGAAGTAATTTTTCCCATCAATCATTTGTTTATTGTGTTACTGACTGAAGCGTGGACTTCAGATGGGATAGAAGTTTTTTTTAAATATGAACTTTACTGCAATAACATAAGGTTCGATTTCGGATGGGTTACTTCAATGATCCCTGAAGATCCACGGCTAATACAATCAGTAAGCAATAAGGAAATCATTCGCTGCAGACGCCCTCAATCTTCTTTAGATATAATTTAATTCGAGTTTATCAAACTCTTTTTTATAAACCATGTTTGTAAGAATCTGTATGTTTAGTCTCTCGCCTAAATATCATGAATACCCGAAGAGAGATAGAGGTGAGCAATGGAATAGATATGAGGGATGCAGATGAAATAAAAGTCTTTAGTCACTCACCACTGTATATTCAGTAACAACATATTAGATCATGAAAATGTGAATATACTAATAATAGCGAGCCCTTGCGGCGTCGAGAAGCGCGCGCGGAGGACTGCGGAAAAAACAAACAAAGAACGAGAAACAGGAGACGGAAAACAAGAATGGCGACGCTCGAACGAATAATTAGAAAAGTATTAGTGATGTCACCAGCGCGCTACAGATAAAACTAATATCAAAGAAGAATCCTAACCGAATGGTAAAAGAATAAATATTCATTATCTATTATCTGAATGGGATAATATCTAAGTATCCTATTCGTAGCATGCTTACTAATTTTACATGAGAGATTTTAAAGTTAAAGGAATGCAAAACTTTTCACAGACAAACATAAATGCGAACGGTACAACGACGGCCAGTAATCGCCTTCTGTTTGGAGAACATCCATTGAATGGCAGAAAAAAGACGTCTTCTACGTACTATCTCAATCCATACGCAATACGTTCTACTTACGGCACATGTCGTGTCGCGCTTGTAGCAGCGAGCGCGCTTGTATAGAAATCACGCAATGTACGTTAAACCAACCGTACTTTCCATAGGAATATTACGTAATAAATTTCTTCCTGCTCTCATGACACAGTAACGGGAAATTCAACTCTACTCCGACGTCAATAAAGTCAACTTTCCTTCTGAACAGATCTATGCAAGCGATCGCGTGACGAGCAAATATACAAGGGCCTATATGTACAAGAAATAAAAGCGGGCTCGTGCCGGGGCCATAAGAAACAAGTTTCATTTAGAAGTTCTTGCTCGTACGTAAATCACGTGCAATTTGGGATTTTTGGCACAAGGCATGTAAAGTTTTTATACTCTTACTGTAATACAGCAGAAACAAATAAAACCACCAACGGAAGGCACCAATATTGATGTTATGGAAAAAATAATAAATGATCTAATTATTTGTTTCATGCGTTCATATATCGCATTTTTTGTTGTAATATTTACGTCCTTTTCTTAAATCGGTTACATATGTGTAAGTTCAACTTGAAATAAAACGATTGTGTTAAAAATTATCAACATTACGTGAGCTAATAATCAGTCAGCCGTAGCGGCCAGGGTAAACATAGTAAATAC
>DWQT01000147.1:0-28826 GCA_018244895.1 Myscelus amystis hages | reverse complement strand
CTCCAGGGCTTCAAATTCATACAAATACATCGTTCGATTAACTCCAGGATGTTCTTCAAGTTCATACTTTTATAATAAAAATAATCCTCTACTTCCACATACAGCTATCTGATCCCAAATAATGATAAACATAGATATAAATACATATTTACGTACCACATATATATTAGTTTAATTATAATATTATTAACAGACAAAACAATCTAATGGTTTCATCACACAAATGTTTGTCCTGGGTAGGAATTGAATCCACGACCTCGGGTTAAGCAATCAGGCCTCCCAACCCTAAAAGCAAAAGACCAGTCATACCTATTGACCGCAAATTAAATAAATATATATATTTTTGTTTTCTACCCTGTGGATAACAAAACGATTTGACGTGTATTGTTATGCTGCTTCGGTATAGATTGTGTAAAATATTATCAAACAGTCGTTTGAAAGTTTCGTCTCAGATCAGGTTCTTTGGCTATCAACTAGGCCTCGTAACTGAAACAAGCTGGAAACAACTGCGACTATACAAAACTCGTTGCTATTGTAAGTATTAGAACAACTGTGTATTTTTTTTAGTTTTATTGATCTTTGGATTTACTTAGAAAATCCGAGCGGAGTACTTCGCTTTTTAGAAATTCGTTCTCGAAAGGTCCGGTGGAATCCTATTAGAGAACAGAACTCGAGTGTAAAGGTAAGTGTGTCCGGACATGTGGAAGTAAGCAACTTTTGAGAAGCTTGTTTTTTCCAAGTATAAGTGCTGGAGTAACGTTTGTGTTCTAGTTCAGTGAAGCCTGGAGCGATATTCGTGAAGTCAATCATGAAATGCCATGTACCTAATCATCATTCATTATCATCATTCCACGGTCGGATGAGGCTCTCCTCTCAATATAACATGGATTAATGAGGCGTCATACGCCTTGGAGAATACTATGGAGCATTGTGAGATCCACAATTGTGGTGAATTTTGTCAGAAGATAAATTGAAATTCAAATCCAGACCATCCGAGTCTCAAATCTAAACTAAAAGATCTCGCAGTTGTCTTGTGTCTTACTGCCTTTAAATTAAAGCCTAAAATCCTAAACATTAGTCATTATTTCTGTGTCCCACATCACTTTAGTTTTACAGGTCAGATTTTTTTTGTTAGAACTCAAGTCGTCCTTACTTTGTAGCAGAAACAGTTCCACAAATAGTGTTTTAGTGGGAAACATGAAAACGCTTCTAGTTTTATAGTGGGCGCAGTGAGTGTCGCCTAATTCGCCTGACCTTAGCAGGTGCGTTAGTAAAAGTTTTTTTAATAGATGATCTTAGGAGTCCCTCGTCCACTTGAAATAGTTCCTTTTTTCGCTACGAGCATTTGGTGTCAACGGAATTAACTTCTGCAAGTAGGTCACAGAATACGCAAGCCCAGAGTATGAAACTTTCTCTATACCTAAAACACAATAGAAAATACAATACAATAAAACATAACATGTTTAACATGTTAGTACATAACCACCTTGAACTTACATTTCGACGGACTTTGTTTATATAACACTACGAGTACTATAGTGTGGATTTTGTAAGGATACAGTGCGTGCCTTTTACATTCTGTTATTGCGACTGCAACATACAGTTATAAAGCTAGCCCAAATAATACTGAATTGGAAGCTTCACTTTCCATGAAAACCTCCAACGTTTGAAACCATGTGTCTGCATCAGCGGGAGCAGCGAGCGATGCGGACTGCTGCGGTTACTTGTGCCTTCGTATAATTGAAACGGGATTGAACAATGTGTTTATCTAAGTTTTCTTATATTTTTCCCTACTTTTTACCGTATACTGATGTGATTCAACAACGAACGATATAATCCTACTAACGCCGACCACTTTCGCTCTTCACAGTAGAGCAATCAAAGTCTCCCAATTACCCGCCTAATAACCACGATCAACAATGAAACCTTTCCGCACCCCACTTCAGAAAGAAACTTTTGCACCTCATAACGGAAATATATCACGCAGTCCGCCAACATACACACAAGTTGGCAACAGTCTCGCAATTACACGGACCCGAGCCCACGCGCGTATGCCTCGATGGCGCCACTTGTGTTTTCTTCAAACTTCCTAACTGATTTTCTGTGGTCTCTATTTCTCTGCTTCATAGACTATTTATCTGATGACTCATCAATATCTGATGAAAAGTTATATAACGATCTGAAATGTCACACATTGTCATTTCTAAGGTTCACTGCTTGTAGCGGCGGCAGTTACAAATGCTTTATACATTTTATTAAAGGAATTCCGATCATAGTTTTCCCTGTAAATGTTTCATGCGTAAATGTTAATTTTGTATGATAATAATCTACAATACAAACGTGGTAAATTACTCTGCATTGTTTTTAATTATTTGAATTTCTAGACAATACAAAAGAAGGGTATTATGTATTTTGTGATGAAACCAACTGCAATTTTGTCTGGTGAATAAATTTAAAATTACATAATAGAAATTTTTAATATCAATTAGTAAATTGTACAAAACGAACCGTCTGGTCCTAACAAGAACTTCAATCGTAACACTTACTTTGTCAAACGCGATGAGCGACCATTGGACAGCTTATTACCATCTCATTACCTCAGGCGGTCGCGACACTTTCCCAACTACGCGTTTAATGCGATTTAGATATTAGTGAAAATCTCATATCACTTTACCGCGGTTACGCTTTCATATAATATTTAATAGACTTACCGCTGTCGACATCGTCAGCGATTATGGAAAGTTTAAGTAATATTCGAGTTCAAGTATCAGTTTTCTACTTACTATGAAGAATACGATGTTTTAATGTAAGTGTTTACGTTTTGTGCGACAAAGTTCTTTAATACCAAGCTACCCTATTTAAGGGCTATTTATTCAATAGCAAATGAGCAAGCTATAATATTAATTCATGATTATACCGTAGTTAGTATGAGCTGGATTACTGTATGGATAAAATAACTTTTGTTGATATTTAATTCTTATAAAAATAGTGTAATTGTAATGGTAACTTCACAGTAACTACGAGTACATACTCGTACATATCTGCGCCAGTGCGGGATGAGATTGTATAAAACTACGAAATCTTTGGAAGACATTAGGCGACTATTTTTAGGCAGTCAACCAGTCATTAGTTGGTAGTCAGCAGTGCACCCGGACATCGGGTGCTTGACATACTATAGTTGTACCATCGGGCAATCTGCATGTATCGACCACTTCGAAAGTATGAAAAAATGGAAACACGCATTTTTATTTCAACCAAGTGCGACTAACATTCTCTGATAGTCTGTCACTTTATCGCGCTGTAGAATCGAATAAACTTCGTTGTACCGGTATTTTCGAGCGAGGTGCGCCGAGTGAGATATAGAAAACCGATACAAATATTGATAAAAGGCGTCGCCGTGTCAAATCCTGACGTTGCGCCTGCAGGCGTTTGATTACGTGCGCGGACTGCTGACGCCGAGACACACGGCCGCAGAGAAAACACAACAGAATTTTTTTCGTAAC
Organism: Myscelus amystis hages; assembly: GCA_018244895.1. Classification (NCBI taxonomy): domain Eukaryota; kingdom Metazoa; phylum Arthropoda; class Insecta; order Lepidoptera; family Hesperiidae; genus Myscelus; species Myscelus amystis. The sequence goes on along the minus strand of DWQT01000147.1, from coordinate 25,323 downwards.
GTAAAAAATAACAATTGATCTAGAATAGAATCTGGTCTAGAATGTAACAAGATGTCTAATACCTAACATCCTCTCTTGTTTTGGATAATGTCGTCTGTATATGCCATTAAAAATACTTTTAATACTATTTTATTTTTAGAATTTAATGGTCCACTGCTAGACCGGGTCTCCTCTCGTAGTGAGAGGGGTTTAGGCCGTAGTCTACCGCGCTGGCCAAATGCGGATTGGTAGTCTTCACACACCTCAGAAAATGTTATACAAACTTATAACATCCCTAAGGTGTCCTAGGTTTATTTTTATATTATTTAACTTTATCACAGAATTTCTAATTCAATTTATGAATTTGATATATGTCACGTTTTAATTAATTTGCAGCCTTATTAAAAACAAATGTAATAGACAGGTCCTCTTTCGCAAATGCAAGCGTTCTGAGGCGCAGATCTCATAATGCGTGGCGATTCGAATCCACTAGATAGAGGATCAATAACGTTTGAAAAACTCACGATATAAAGGTTTCTCTTCTTTTTTCTTTCACATAAAATAAACGTAGCCTTATGAACTAATGTAGCCCATGAGGTAGTTCTATTACGAGAGTTGCATGTACAGCTTATAAACTAAACATAAAAAGTAAGAGGTCCGCTAACTGCTTAAACGCGTCGCCATAAAGTTCTCACGAAATAACCGCGGCTCCCCCGGGCCGGCCGCGGCGAGCGGATGAATCTCCCTCTGGCGAGACATAAACGTCACATAGCGATGCTCATCATATCACTTTTTTAGGTTTTCTATTAAATAATGCTATGTACCGTAACATTATGTGTGTAGGATGATTTCCAGAAAACGTTACGCCATAAATTTGTAATAGAAATGTCTTTGAACAAATGCATTGTAGTTTGCTGTTATTTATATATTTATTTACCAGACTACAATTGGCAGTAACGATGTAATATGACGTCAGAACATCAATATAATATACTTCATGGATTTGTTTTAAACAGGCGTAATAATGACATAATGTTAACCAAATATTTGTAATCTCTATTATTTTAGTAAGGAACATGAAAAATGTAGCGCGTACAGAATTCTATCCTACACAGCGGGGTGAAATGTGAGTTATTAAGTAACCGCCGCGGGCGGAGCAGTTCTCTGCTCTATCGTATTTGCAATGATTTCTCGACAAACGTACGTTTTAGGCTTGTGTACGTTTTATTTTTTTGAGAAGGTGAGAACAAAAGTACTCTCCGATGTCGAAATCCTATTTAAGCCGATGGCCATTAACTCGTTGCTTATGGTGTAAGCTGCGTGTAGTGTAACGGTGTATACTGTGTTATTTACTGACAATTTTGTCTGTCTATATTGTTTGCCTATTTTAACCAGAAACAGCATACCGGCCGGTAGCTGCTTTGTATTGCAAAATTATTAAAAATTTGATTTACATTAAAATAAAGTTAATTGATATTACAAGATCTCGCATTATCTATAAGTCATTCAAATCTATCGCAAGATCCAAACTTCACACCCCAGGAAATAACAAAATATTCCAAAATGCTGTTTAGATTGGTTGTAATTGCATTACGTGTAACATCTCAAATGTAAGAAGATTTGTTGTTGAAATTCATTGAAATGCGTTAATTGAGCATCTTTCAGGACCACGCCTGTATAATAATCAATGACCCTATCGATAGATTGAGCCGGGTGAGCGCTTGACCTATAACGAATATCAGATACATTTGTGGTTCCAATTTTTACAAACGAGAGTAAACTGGTTGTAATGTATTGATACATGTCATTGGCATAAAACAACTGATTTTATATTTCAACATACCTTTAAATCCGAACGGCATACATTCCGTGTGATAGTCCCAAGGATATTGCAATGAAAGATTTTATAGCACGCCTCGGGACCTAACGGATCGGGTATTATAACTTGAATCGGTTCCTCTGCGATAACTTAAGGTCTCTAACTTTGAGATATATTCCGATTTCGATTAAGACGCTCCGCAGATACTGTTTATCTTCCTGAGACTATTATTTTCCTTTCGGTGCGGGATGATGGGTTTTATGAAGATGCGGCATCCGCATGGGAGTCTTTACCTCACCCGTTGGGCATACAATCGCACCCACCGGTCTGTTGTGGGATACAGTAGGCACATATATTGTAACGGTGCGTTTCGGCGTTCGGAATCAATATAGGTATGTACAAGTGATGGAGATCTATCTAATAATTAGTTCGCGGACATCTGTCTTGTGGAAATCGAGGTATTGTATGAGAATACTCGTATAGACCACAACATTTGTTTGATTCTGAATTCATTCATTTGACTTAATGTTTTCTGTCACTGTACTATTTTTGAAGCGGTATTATCATTTGGGGATAAGATATTATACATTTGTGTACGTTGTTTTGACAATTTGAATAATATTCATCTTGAAAATATCTCGTAAAGAAATAATTGCCATTGGTAATTATTTACGTTGTAATTAATATAAGACTCCATTAGCGTCCCCGGTGCTGTAAATAGAACTGCTAGGTACAATTTAAATCCTCTGCCGGAAACCATCACGTAATTATGTAACTCCGGTGACAATTTTAATCACCTTTGAGAGGACCGAACGACAATTTGAGTGAATGAGATTTCTGACATCAAAGCGGAATTATTGCCACCAAAGTACAACCGATGATGAAAGTTTAAAATTTTTACATGAGCAATTTTAAAACAAGTGAAAAATCTTTGGGCTGAATTCATTAAAAAAACTTTAAAGTAATTGCAACGTTAATAGGATACTGTCAAAAAGTAGCTAACTCATTATTTAATATTTACCAAAATGTATTAGACTAGACTGAGATACATAAATAGAGAGGAAAGTGGTAATGTAAATTGCTTGCATTTTCGTGCCGTACTCTTGTATCTACAAATAGAGTAACTAGTGAAAAGTGGTTAAAATAACGCGTGTCAAAGGAAAATTACTGGAATACAAATTAAACTGATAATGTTTACATGTGCGACGGCTCTCTTTTACATAAAGAAAAATAAAGAAAGAAAAGATAACTTGTAACGCCGCGAACGGCCCCGCCTATTTACTGACGGTCAGTGGTCCCTATTGTGTATGTGTAGAACTGCCCGGCGTGGAGTGAGGCGTCCCTAAGTTCTCATTCCTATTCACTGCAAGAAAGCTTGATGAAACCGATTTATTTAAAAAATAGGTATTCATTTTATAAGCAACGTTTCCAGCACGTTCGCTCACTGTCGAAAAAAGTCACGTTACCAACAAACTTAGCTTTACCCATCGAGTTGTTTTACCGGGATTGGTAAAACTAAATGCGACTAATCCTATGCAATGCTCACTTAGAATTTTGTTTAAGCTGTAATGCTTGGAAACTACATACATACATAGGTTTACAAAACATAAGCAGTCAAACCTTACGTTAATATCTATGTAATATCCTTGTAATTTCGGATTGGAATACAGCCACGTTATTTCCTGTTCGTCGTTAGACGTGAGTAAAAGAAGGCTTCTAGGGTTGCGGGCGGTCAGATTATTGTGGACATATTAATTCAGCGGTTGTTTCTAATGGAATTGTGTTCGTATCGCCATCCGATTGCAGGTCGTTATAGAACAGGTCCTTTACTGTTGGGCTATGTTTCCTCCCGCGGCCAGGTACCAGTACAATGATCGAGAAGACCGCTCGAGTCATTCTCCAAGTTTGTTCCCAACTCGGTTTTGTTCGGGAACTCGGTATTGTGAAGTTCGTATTTATTTCCAACATTCCTTTGTCTCGCCGCTCATGTTTTGTTTTGTGGCAACGAAGGGGTTTCACGTGGCGAAGTTTATCTTCAAGAAACATTCGAGTATCGGGAAGTGTGTTAGCGAATGTACGTAAGATTTCTGCCGGTTATGAGAAAACGTTGCAGCGGAGTTTCGGTAACTGTTGGTTTTAGTTTCATACATTTTTTATACATAACAAAATAATGTAAATTTTCTTCGCGTTTTGTGAACACACACGAGTACGTATGTACATATATGTACAAAGTAATTTAAAATTTGCAAAGAATTGATGGTATTGCTTGTACAGTTTTCAAAGTATCGACAATATTTTATATAGATAAGCCTGTATTGGATGAAGTAATACAAAACAACAACCAAGTGACGGATTCTGTTGTTTATTTATTTATATTCTATGAAACGTTGCATAACAGCTTTACAGCATGCTTTGTTTTGATACGCATAGGTGTTTTTAATCATCCTCATATAAATATTAGATCAGTATATTTGAACCTGAGGCTTAGCGAAATGGACGTCTGTAAGCATGTCAGGGGGTGACATTAATTAACAGGCTTCGATCGGATATTAATTATTCATGGCCGTCGTTGGCGTGATGCTTAGCGAATGAGTGTCAGTTCGTTCAATTAAATTGTCGTGTCTGTTGTAAATATTTCGCAGAAAAATTTGAAACCCAATTATGAATGTATCGGGACTAATGACACAGGGTTGAGTTTGTTAGGGATGCGTGTTATCGCGCAGCAAGCGGTGAAAGGGACAGGAGAAATATACGATCAAAAGGAAATGACACTGACAAGGACACACACAATTGAGGCTCGCGCTAGCTTTTGTTTAATTTCCATTCTGTGATGGAAATACAAATTATGATAAAACATTTTACTTTGTACATTTTTGTGAATAAAATATAACGTTTTCCTAAAAATATTTCACGATTTGGGGTGCTGGAGTATTTAGCTCGTTTGCTCTTGTTGAGGAGTGGTGCCAGTGTGCTGGTAAATACTTGTATCTTCTCGATTTGAAATATGGCTGATATGCATTACAGTTTGGTATACTCTTAACTCGTTAATCTCTTCACTTGCGGTAACAGGGAAAGTGAAGGAAGTTGTTATTACTCGTAATATCATAACAGATTATAAATACAAAATATAAGCCAGGCAAATTAGATACACGGCTGGAGATGCACGAAAGATTTCTTAGTTACTCACTTGTATCGTGTTTCAAAGCTGTCAAGAACCCCAGAGACAACACTCATATCGAGGCACGTTCCTCTTGTAGTTGCGGTATCGTGCACCGCAGTAACCTTTACTATTTATATAAATAAGTAAGGCGAGTCGATGTGGATACTAAATCGATGTATAGGAAAAGATTGCGTGTTATAGGAACTGTCTAAGTGCGATAAGGTCAGCCGTCATCGCTGTCTCGAACGACGTTGTTCATGCATTTTAATGAAACAGTTTAACTCGTGGTTGAAGTATCGCCACATATTGTATATTATGTTAAGCCATTTCCGTATATACATTATTATGCATAAATGATAACCCGGTGAATTGAATTAGACTAATCAGTTGGTTACATACGGAACTAATGAACCCAAGGATTAATTATTACTCATGGATTATATCTGATAATTAAATTTTGTAAAAAGAAGTTTCAGAACTTAACCCGTTACGGAGCCAATGAATCACTTAATTGTTCAGGAGTTGGACAAAATTAATAATTAAATTCGCTGATATGACAAAAATACATACATCTTTATACAAAACTGACCTCTAACTACGATATCCAGATCTAGCATCAAAACCATCAGTCACATCTGAATCGCCGCTTACAAATAAAACGAGAGCCAGTGAATGTTTGCTGGAAGTTACAGCACGCCATATTGTTCGCCTCCAATGAAAAGGCGAGTTCAAATACTGGACAGTGCTTCAAAGATTCATCTCAAATTAACACTCTTAGTACCGAGCGTTAGACCCAAATAGCTCGCAGAAAGGTGCATACAAGTCGTTTCAAAGTACTCCGTCCCTCTCTCGGCCGCTCGCTAATCCTCTATTCATCGCGGCTGCCGAGCGTATCTGTGTTTGCATCCTATTTAAACTGCGTCGGACAGATAAAAGCAGTCAAAGAAAAGCCTATCTCCTCCGTTTGCACGTTTACTCAGCCAACGTTGCGGAGGCGACGGACCCGACTGCGCTGCGGATGCTGCAGACTTGCGACTATTTTGATCATTGCATTTTATTGTATTTTTGTTACCTAAAACGACTATACGACTATAGCGCTTTATGTGTCAACGCAACGTTATTCAGATCTAAACATGTATTGCAGTTTTCAGGGTTATTGTACATACAGCCCGTTCTGTATTTCAGGGCTTGAAGACTACAAGACTCTACGGCTATAACTGTGCTGTTGGTTACTTATAATTTATTCACCTACTTACATCCAGTTACGCCGATTTTCCAAAAAGGTATTCAGATTGACCTAGCCCTTCTATCGCCTCTTCTACCTTCATCAATGTCGTCATACAACCTCGTTTATTAAACTCTTAAATGGCCTTCCGTACGTGCATATGTCTCAGATTTAATGTAATTACGTATGGCGTTGAGTGCTCTATACATATAAATCAAATTTAAATATTGGTCTGTGATTTAAAAATTACTGTGTTTTCTCAAGTCCTTAAAGTTACTTTCACGATACTAAAACTTGTTACTTTATTTTTATCTGTCTATCTCACTGTCTTTCAATTTATACGGTTACTCTGAGAAACGGCTGAAGCGATTTTAGTGGGTCATTTGATGGGAGGTACAGGAGTTTATAGCGCAACATAATATTATAGACTATTTTTTATCACCTATCTGTTTGTATTTAACACCACGACGTACAGTTTGTAGTTACACAAAAGTATATAAAGAAAAATCCTCTACTACATTCCGTGTAATTAATTTTTGCGACTAGTAGCAGGAGAATAATCGCCCGTGTACGTCAAATATATTTCAAACAGTATTTGTGGCGATGAAGACGTCTGATTGGATGGTTCACATGTGTGTACTGTACTAAGGACGTGGTCACACTCGCCAGTTATTTTGTTGGTCAGTATTAAGAAATCAGATTCACTGTTATCTCACTATGTATGAATCTTAACATTATAATTGTGGATATTTTTTATACATAGTTTTTATTGGAAATGACGTATTTGTAGTAATTTTATGGACCAATTACTTACAAACTTAAAATAATTATGTGAACCAACATATTGTGTCTACATAAAATTTAAAGTCAATCAATAAAAAGTTAGTTCAAAAGCACTTGTAACTTTGGTACAGAAGTTATTATCCTCAGTTAATAGTTATTGAACTTTGGCTTCAGAACAGCTTAGTACACTTCCAGGGGGCTTTTGCACAAACCCGCATAACTACAAATCCTCATTTGGAGGGTTAGCCCCTCCTCCCTCCTCCGTCCGCCTGTAAGCAGGTACCTGCGATGAGCGTTCGGTAACCATCTTCGCTTAGCAACCCGTGACTTGGGTTATCTTTTTGACGTTTTAAGCACTTCTTGTGGTCGGATCTCAAAAGCCTTAGACAATACTCATTCGATATGCTAGGTAATATCAGATTAGTTAGTGAACATATTTAATCTAAGTTATAGTGTAAAAGTAATTTAAACTAATTATAATCTAAAGGATCAAGTAACGTTTGTAAATGTGGATCAAATAACGCGACCGGAGTGATATAATAGGCAATCAATAAGTTTCTACATAATTATTCGAAGAACGACAACTATAACAATGTATAGGTTTCATTAATTGTATGTACTATCATGTCATTTATTTTTACTACTTCACATACAGGCAGACAGACGACCTGACGGTAAGTGGTCACCGTCGCCTATGGACATGTGCAATACCAGAATAGTTGCCAATAATTTGTCGCTTTTGAAGGATATCACTTTTTACTTTCTTACGTGCTTTCACACCAGCGTGCAAATGATACCGATTAAAACAGTTTCAATTTGAAAGAAGCCCAGTACCTTCACGGCCTAAGGGCCGCGTCACACAGAGGACCGCGCGCGTGCGACGCTCGTGAATATTGCACGCGTCAATCTGAGCACGGTCACCGTTCAGCTTACAAATGATCTTTTGTGGTTTATCATAAAGGTTAGCGCACACTAATGAGGGGCACGTTTGTGATGGTGAAGATGTGCCTTTGTGCGATGACTGTCAGTCAATAGCGTTGGTAAATCTACATCTATCCGTTGTGTTGAGCGAACTTTAGAATAAGCTACAATCCCAGATCATTTCCGAATCAAACCCACAACCTACGAGTATGTTTCGGGTACCCTCACCACTAGACCAGTACCTTAGTAAAATTTTTAAGTCCAATTTTTCGAATGTAGTTCATTAAAGAAATGCATGTTTTGTTATTCTACCATCAACCCGAAGTGATACAATTAGATGGAATTTAAGCCAATGGTTATTTTATCATTCGCCGTATACGAGGGAGAGGCAAGAAGCTGGCAACCGTTCGGGCGAAACTAGCGGATATTTCTCGCGCTGAGTCTGCCTCACTTCTGCTATTGCGAACGATATTCCGGATAAAGTGAACCGGTTTCTTTGATCTTTGTAATCGGTTTTATATTTTAACGCAAGGAACAATGCCATAGAACGCGCGCAATACATAGGTGGTGTGGCGGATCGAAATTTTAATAGAAAATGTCTAAATCTAGTGTCTAGTACGTAAATATTGTTGTTCACTGTTCTGTTTTTTTATTGCTTTACTACTGAATATGGGTTTTAATCTATTAGGTAAGGCATGAGGCCTCTACAAGAATATTTAACACATCTCCCAGAACTGGGATATCGCTGGTGGCCATAGGTTTGCTAGTTACGCAAGTATGCATCCCAGTTTAACTGCACATTCGCAATAAATTGTGTTCAGAAAAACGTTGGAAGCAGTGTTGTGTTGTCATTTCACGTGAAAATTGTCGAGAGCAAGTGTGTGGTATTGTAGTTCAAACCAGTGACCGCTTTTTACGTTACTAAATCAGATAACACTCCGGGGAATACAGTGTCAAGTTAAGATTTAACTTCTTTTTGTAACTGTTCACTTTTGCTTTTAGTTAGTGCTTTTATTTCTTCTCGCATATATGCACTAACGAATGTTCGTTTTTAATTGCTGGACTAATCCTTGATATTATTAAACAATGAACAAGATTGCGAATGTTGGTAGAGGTAGGTATCGTCCAGCGGACCTGGGTATATAAATGAATGTTCTTTTATTTACCGTCTTATTAGTATTACGCAGGATCTAACTAATTTGGAAGCAGATAGCTGTGTGTGAATTTGATCCAAAATATTACTATAATTGTTATTATTGTACATAAAGGACCAAATGAATGTCAAATTGTATTTTCTATCTATCTGCTCGGGTGTAGTAAAACTTTAGATAGGCGTTTAATAGTTTTAATTGCCAATATTCCCTTAGAGTATAAGGGATATTATGTAGAATGTATAACACTAATTTCTCATTACATAAACGATAAGGTTATAATTTTCTTTTAAAGCTGATCCATTTAATCTTTTAGTTTGTGATTTCTTTTCTTATTTATACTCACTAAGGCCAAAAAAACATAGACATTTTAAAGTTGTACAGGAATTATGGTGTTTTAGCAAAAGAACTAATTAATAGTGTAGTAAAATATTTGACTCTTATAGATAAAGTAAGTTGGTCGTTGCAAAAAATCCTAGCCAAATGGTATAGTTCCGAAGTCTCAAGTGCAGTGCGAACGGGGTGCTTTTAACCAAACCATGTGCAAGTGCCCTAACTATACATTCATCTGCACTGTGAATGATTTAAAAGGTGCTAACAGAATCGCTGTAGGGGTGGTCATGTACTGAGCTGATGTGATTTAAATTGCCATCGACACGACCAGAAAGGGAAGAAATTAACTAACAAGATGATCATGATTCAATATCAGTCCACAACTAGATATAGACCTTCCCAAATGAGCGCCGCAAACACCAAAACTTATAAAGCGAGTCAGCAAACTCGGCAAACGTATGAGTCGTAAAATAGGTACAGGTTTTACGTTTCTTTTTGCGTCAGTTAATCAGATAGCACTCGAGGGAGGGGCTTGCGGACAAGCGCCGCTCCGTTAAACAGCATTATGTGGAGATTTAACTTCTCCATTTGTAAATTAGTGGGTTTTAAGCATTCTTTATGTTGATGAAGTAACAAATGGAAATTTAGGCCACCCGATGTCAAGGGGTCTTTAGAAATTTAATTTCAACATGAAATAGGACCGTAGCTCTTTTTTTAGTATTAGTTACAGTTTTTTTACTACACTTATTGTGTAGTTTGAAATGCCTTAGCACCTGGACAATTTGTAAAGAGCTTAAGAAATTTTGCACGCCGCTCCCTGGAACTTACTGAGCTGCAGGTCCTATCCATCGTCTACTTCACCTGCTGCCAGCTCGTAGCCTGCCATCAGGGTGGTGGATCGCCCCACGTGCACTTAGCTTAATTTAATGATAATGATAGCTCGGGACACTCTCTCACAAAGCCATCTCATCCCCAAATTAAGCAGAGAGAGAGAGAGAGATACATATTCATACGTACTTTAGTACAGAATATTATTCTATGAAATAAAAGCATAAATTTAGTTCAAAATATTTATCTTACGACCTACATATGTTTTAAAAAAACGTTAAATATGTAGTAATGGAATATTATGATTATTTGGATAATGTCAGAGCGTCAACATCAAAAACATCACGTGTTTTAGTTTGGATGGCTCTAGCGGCCTCGGGGACAGCGACTCAATTTGACTTTTGCAATATAATATGTGGCCTTAATTCAGTGTAATCCTATTTCATACTTCTATAACGTAAATGTAGGTATCACGCCCTTATCCATCTTATTTGATGTAGCCTTCATAATCCAAATGTTACTTTTGTGATGACATGTTCTAAATGACAAGAAAAGCGTTAATTGAAGGGCATATTCAGGGCCTGTCGCGAGTGGATCGGAAGCGGAGAAAGTCAATATAAAGTAGGGGAGATGCCTTGGTAATGTTTTCCGGTTAACGTCATTTACAATGAAATCTTTGAGGATAAATAAAGTAACATCTTAAGTGACAAAATCAAAGAGACAAATCAAAGGGATAATCGCATCGCCAAGAGATATATTATAATATTATTTCGTAGATGACTTGTATCGGATCCGTAAGAATAATATAACGCGAAAGGGTGTCTCAAAAAAATGTAAGCAAAATAGGACGGCGGACGTGCATGCAAGGAAAAATGGTCTTTAGCTTCTTGCGAAAATGTTCGAACCTTGCGCCGAAGCGAGCACCGGAGTAGTCTTTGACGGAGAGCTCTGGAGGCTTGCGCTGCGCGGGCCCCAGTGCCCCCAGTAGTCACCGCGACTCCGTAGCGGTCGCGCGTAGCCGCGCTCGAGTCTCGTAGCAGCGAGTGAACAGTGCTCGCGTAATCTCGCTCACGAGTCAGTGTTGTGCCAGTGGATTCGGATATGCATTGTGATTGACGTGTGATAACGTGATCCAACCCGCTCCTACTGTGCGCCTCAAACCGAACGGTCCAGATCGTTTCGCGCCGTTGAATAGTTTTGATTCGTAATAACTTTGACAGATTTAATTACGGGTCCGACGATAATTAGCATGTAATAACAGTGTTCGGACGCCGGAAGCGGGTTTCAGCCCATATCGGTAAGTGTGTGAATGTTGTCGTGTCACTGTTTAATGGTATTATATAAACAAAACGGGTCGTCGTGATTTTAGATGACTTTTAAACTTTTTTGGTTAATAAAATTATTATAAGATTATATTGTAATCTTTCTCCTCGTTGGCCAACCGCGGCTAAATTAATAACAGAGTACATAAGATTCAAATGTAAACCGCTATAAGACCTGATGTTATGATAATGGTATATAATATTAACCGCAACTGTTGTAAAGGGAATGGCTGAAAGCCCGAATTAGGAAGCAAATGTTGGGTACAAATATTCCCATCAGAGGAATGTAAAGGCGTGTGGGTCGAAAAACATGGACACGTCGAAATCCCTCGGGAGCCTCGTGATTTGCACGCAGATATTCACGCGTAGAGCCTCGATATTACAATATTAAACAGGTAGAACCTTGAAACCATGTATAAGTAATTTTGTTAGCGTGCACATCCTCCAAAATATTTAAATTGAGCGACACATTACCTACGACTTACCGCATAGGGTTTACCTACTTTATAAATGTTGCCCGGAAAATAGTCTCGATATTCATGTTTTCAATTCATAGCAGGTAGTTCAAGTAATAAGTTGTATTTCTACCCCCATATAATATTAACCCCAAACTCTACATCATTCAGTCAATATATAAAAAGACTAAGAAGCGAAGTAAGACTGGATTAACTTGCGAGCAGAGCCATGAAGCAAACTGGAGGATGATATTGATAAAATCAGGCTTTCATAAGTGATGGTTAGGGAACGAAAAACAAAATCAACTTGAACGTCATGAATACATAACACTATTGTGATTACCATTTGAGTTTTGTATGAAGAGGTTCTAAATTAAGAAATTAATTTTACGATATAAAGAGAATATGAATACAATTTAATAACGAATAATGAAATATAATTGATATGCAGTAAATTTATTCAAAAAGTAAATACCATGCCACGACTGAAATATCTGCTAGGGTCTCGGTATATTATTGAATATTGAAACATAAAGTTGGTACCCAACAAGAGAACTGACGTCGAGCAGAAACGACGCAATTTACATATTGAGTTTCAAATATTATAGAAATGGAAATGAGCCGTATCCCTAGATCATGTGTTCTCAAACTTATTTCATCCACGGTTCACTTTGAGAATTAAACATTTTTCAGCGCTGCTGTGAAAATTTTTTCATGTAACCATACGTATTAAAAAAACCCTTTCTCGTTTTTTAAAATGCGCTGATTAAAATAAATATTATAATTACAGTTTTTATACGTACCGCATCCTATTTGATATAGAGTTGTAATTATCTCATATAAAACAAATATTAGAAAGGTATAATTTTTCGCCTTGTTTTTTACTGTCTATCATTCGTCTAGATACTAAAGATTATTTCAACCCCTCCCAATTTTAATTATTAATCAATTTTGAGGAAGATTGCTACGGATTGAAATAATATACGCGGTAAAGTATACTCGTACTTGTCCAATTGTCGGAACAACCAGGGTAGAAGATTTTTCAGAATCAATTCAATTTTGATCTTTGATTATTAACAATCAAATTATTGAAAGGATCTGTACACGACCCTGAAGGTTTACGGCCACGCACGCTATTACTACATGTAATTTCCACTTGAGATTTATTTTAGGGGCCCGATCCCTTCACTCTCACCTTGTTGATTACTTTTAAATTCGACTTGAACCCGAGTTGCGGGCTCGATAATATCCCCATTGATATTACCTCTCGCGATCGCAACTTGAATTTTGCGACCTCAAAAGAATGTGACGTTGCAAACTTTTGTTATGAAGAAAGTGAACGTTGCAAACTTACTCGCGAACAATTTGTTGCTTATGAGAAATATTCTCGCTATCCATTTTTTAATATCACAGAAAGGAGGAGATAGATAATATTCTCAATCTGTTATTTGAATATTAAAGATTTCAATCTCGTTTAACTTAATACTGACTTCTCGTTGCAAACCCATGGCAGGAAAAGCGAAATATGTATATACATACACGTCAACTCCTTTCTATTTATTTTACTCGAAATTACATAAAAATGTTGTCTAACATAAAATACTTATTACTTTTGTGTACAAAGGTTGAGAACCTTGCGCAAAGCTGTTTCCTGACGCGTACTTCTTATTTATACTTCAATTACTGTTACGAACAATAATTGTTACATTGCTCGCTGATCCCAAAACAGATGATTCCCTAATTCACGGCCTACTAAGGAACATTTCAAATGTATTTCTAATCTACATGACCTATTTTAATGATTTAAATGTTATAACAATATTTCTGCCCAAATGTTGAACGTGATATTTTAAAATATTTTATGAGTTGTAGTGTATGTAAAATAAATCTTTAGAAATTTTAATTCTTCGATTTTAGGGGTTAAGTTTCCTAATAAACCTGTTGGCTGCAGCGTACATTATGCCACTTGTAAGTAAATAAGTAAGTCATCAATAAGTTTAAAATCATGTTGAAAATCTCGATTATATAAAAGATTTATAATTAGTTGTTTGGTCTTTACCATTTACGGTATTCTTGTGCTGGATTTAATGTTCTTATATAGAAAACTGGAATGAAAATGGTGGAAGAGGAATATGGCGTCTTAGTCAATAGCGCGGTCGTAAAGTTAAACGAACGAATAGAATTCTATTTAGAAGTGAACTACTGGGATTGCATGCATTTTATTTACTAATTATACAACTAATGATAAGCTAATCATATGTAATGCTCGTTGCACAAACGATCGTCGCTTTTTAGAGGTTAAGTGAAGATTTCAATTTCAATTGTCTGATATATTATATATATTATCTGATATATTATCGCCGGCACCGCGCACACACTCCTCCGGTTAGTTAACAAGTCAGCAAAAGCGGTGGCACATAAATAGGTTGGGGCAAATTTGTTTTCTTTTGATCTCACCGCTGAAGAACCTCTAGTACAAACCGTAGGACACATTTGGAGCACGGAGAGCATTGATTTTGCGCCATGAAGAGTCTTACATTGTGAGAGTTCTCGAAATTAACCGGAACAATTGACTGAAGTGCGAAGGTGATCCCACATCACCGAGGACCCGCGACGAACACGCGCCGCCGCCGCCCGCGCGGGAGCCGACTGTTTCTCCACTTGTTGAAACTCTCACAACTTTTAATTGGAAAAATATCACAACTCCCGTGTTACATTGCAACGTAATTTTTTTCTAATGGCGCAAATCGAGTATGAGTAACTTTTGCGAAAATGAAATTGTGTTCGTCGTTAATTGGCCGCTTCGCCAATTTAACAATAAAATGCTTATTTCCAACGTTTTCATTAAAATCACAAGTTTCTTTATCGAGCTCGCCAATTATCTTCATCTTGTTCAGTTTCGTTTTTCAATCTTTCATCTCTGCGAAATCCTCGAGTACGTAAAGAAGTTTTAAAAGTTTCCCGCTGATACTGATTTCGCCGCTCGTCTTCGTTGATTTTTCGTATTTCGTTCGGGGAACTTCATACTGTTATTGTTAGTTGAGAAATTAAGATCGCAAGCTTTACTTTACTCGTTTAGTTTCACTTTTGTACACGTTCGACATCATTATGTTTAATGTTTTTTCATGATTAAATTAAAACGTAGGACTAAATTAAGAAATTACTGTTTACAATATTCTGCTTAGCCGTAAAATGTTGTATGCTCCAGTCCTACCCGGTTGCCGGGTAAGACCCGTCTGTTTGTTTTCACAGAACGAGTTTCAATGTGATTTCGGTTAATTTAAGCGTCAGTGGGTGTAGAAACACAACACAATTTCTGTAGAAACTTTTGTTCAGGAGTGCTTTCTATTCACAATGTGTTTTGCGCGTACTATTTTAATTTCAAGCTTTGCATTAGTGACAAAGTTTCCGTCACCCACATCCGAGATATGTAATCTGTTCGGGGCCGGCGGTATTTCGCGAACGCTGTAACGTAAAGGTTGTAAAAACTTGTAAAGTCATAGCATTATTTATAAAGTAGCATGCACTGGCGACGCCTATGGTTGTGTAAGTATCTACAGGTGCGCGAACACCATTGATTTACCATCGTATGCTACGTTTTTTTGAAGAAAACAATTTTAGAGTAACAGCCTCACCACTAGTATGAATAAGTAAAGAGGATCCCCGCTATTATAGAGGTGTTATTTATATTGTTCATAAATCCGGGAAGTCGTGAAGACGGTCAGATATATCCATTTTTACGATTGGGAGTCATAAAATTCGGTATATGGGCAAATATACGAGCTAGAGTCAGTAGCATTTAGATTACGGAAGTTAACGTGGAATATTATATACTTTGTTGCCTTGGATGTGTGGTAACGCACTTGGGAGTGTATATGTGGGAAAATTATTTATTTGATAATACAATTGGTTAGAGTACGATTCCAGAGTTGTATGTGTATATATGTACACATCTGTGATCGAACTGGACAACCCCGGAGTATACTCGTAGTAATACTCCGGGGTTATCTAATATTACACAACACATGGAACGTAAATGTAATATTTTTGTTCTATTTGTAATTATTATAATAAGTATTATAACATAAAAAAACAATCTTTACCTTTACTGATATTTAACAATATTTATTGGTAGGCATGTACGTATTTATGAAACGAAATCTACGAAAACCTGTTAACAATAATGAAATCTGGGGAACTCTGCATAGAAAGACATCTGAACCCAAACTAAGCAAAACCGGTACTGTGATAACCGTACGACTGATAAAGTATTTAATAAATGTCTAAATACATAAGTATGTACTTACGTACTAATACCGAGAGCCAATCAGTATCAAGATTTTCGTAGCTTCCTGGCAACCAGATCTCGTCTGCGAAACAAGAGAGGGAATCGACCTGGTTAGTTCGTTTGCAACAATGTCATTGATCGGCGTGCAGTGCGGCGTGTCGCGGCACGCTGTTGCAACTAATTACGTCTCAGATACACTGACAACATTGATAACTTCCACTTACAGCCAGAACTTTGACAGCAATACCGAACTGCGGCTCTCGGGGACAAGGAAGCGCTTTTCTTCGTTGTTTTGTCAAACGATCTGGTATAAAAAGTAATTAATTTTTTTTAAATGAAATTTAAATTAATTAGTTTTTTTTTTAATTTTTTATCATAATAACAAATTCGTACAGACTTGAGGTTTATTTGAAACTGCGCAAAATATCTGACTTTCAATTGATAGTCGCAATGGCGCTCGATGTTCAATTCAAGTCCTCGTTGACCCTCTCGTTATATGTAAAAGAATTTTTAGACGTTTACATAACATACATTGAATAAAGAATTGTTTATTCAAAGCGGTCTCGCCTACGGGTAGTGCGACAGGTCAAACGTTTCATTACGACCCACCTCTATCGCCTGTGTCGTTGTAGATCTAAGTTATTAATCGCGCTACGAGCACTGTCAATGATACAATTTGCAGATGTACCGTTAGTGTTTGATTTATGTAATTAATAATATTCAAGCACACGTCGCACAAACAACGGGTAGTCGGTAAAGTTAACTAAAGGCTTATTTAAAACACTACCTGACCTACTGTTAATTGTTGAGTATTCATGAGAAATGTTAAATTATTAAAACTTTAAATGAAATAACATTACATACAATATTTCGACAATTTATCTCCATATGTGTTTAAAAATGATTACTTCTTAATGACTACTGCCTACTTTCAATATTCAAATTAATATGGGTATCTATAATAGACAATTTACATAGCCGCGACTGTAAATTTATAATGAATATATCTTGGTAATATTCCAGTCATCGAAAGAGTTGTTAGATCTGAGGTTTTAATTGGAACGTGTTCTGTATCCGTTAACACTCTTCGCTAGTACGTAATAAGACAAGTTCCGGAGCGAGAGCGGCCGGTCTGCCGGTGTCTGATACATGATATGTTACGTTCGTAATTACCAGTAATGTATCGGTTTCGGAAGCGTGCGCGAGAAATATTACCGTGCGAGCAATTTTCATATCAACCCGCCATTAATTTCGAGTTATTTTAATGATATTGACATTTAAGTGTACGTCTGAAGACATAAATATGCTTTATAACATTAAAGTCGACGCGAGGTATCATGTTTCGTTTCCCATTAGCAATGTTTGTGTGTTGAGCGTGACATCTGCTTCGTGTTTGTATAACGTAATTTATCAGTTGTGTAATTACCATAACATACATTTATATCATAGATGACGAAATCCCTTACTACTTGTAATTCCACTTCCCTCCGGGTAATATTAATGTTAAAATTGAAGCCTTCTACATGGCGGTCAGTGTTATTCACGAGACGTAACGCGGGCAGCGGCATTGAAGGGGGGCGGCCGCTCGAACTTTGGAACGACTGAAGTTGAGTTGATAAAAGTGTTTCAGCATTTTTCTCCGCGAACTAAAGAGCCCATTGGAGGTCTAGACTCGACAGAAATTTATTGAAATACGTGTGAAGTTGGGAACTGTTACGGAAAGCGTGATCGGCAGTTTCGGGTTGTAAGGGGAGAGGTACTCGTATAGAACTTATCAATATTTTATTGACTCGGTAAAGCTTGTAATGTCTTTTAATGCTTCACGGAGCAGGGATAGCTTAGCAGTTTGGGTTTCGTTCAAAGGATCGAATCCGGGCACGTACCTGAACATACCTATGTATGTATTGATATATATAATATCATTTCCACGACAACACTTTGATGTGAGTCATTATATCGACTTTGGTAACACGTTAAGTCATGTGTGCTGGTTGCCTAATGTATGAATGGGGAGGGGGCAAGTGCTGAGATTTCTTGTACTACCAAAAGAATATTCATACGTCGATTTATTGAATTTATTTCACAAACATAATAGCATTTTGAAAAACAAGTGACAATTTTCCAACATCACTTTCTAAATATTGTAATCTATGCATGAGTGTACAGAATAATGCTTTTCAGCGGAGACGAGTTTGATACATAAAAGGGAAGTTTAACAATTTTATTTCATCCTGTACAAAGTTGAAGTTCGTCGGGGGCGACAAAGAGCGCGTGACGGGAAACAACCCCGGTGCTTAGCGATAATTAGCGGCGTGCGCATAAATCACGCCTTTGTCGGGAATAAGGCACTCGCGCTAGCAGTGATGGAGGGAGAGTTAGCGGAGAGAGATTTAGTGTGAGTGCCCGAAGTAAAAACCGGCAAACTTGAAGTCTAATGTAGTATTCTGTAGATATCTACGATCAAACTTTCCAGCGCCTGTTATGTACGCTTCGCTTAGCGCTTTGAGCGCATTCAAAATGATAACTGTGACTACTAGATAATTTGAAAAGCTTGCAATGCAAATAAGATCTGATGAAAATCTTCCCTGAAAGTTGTTATGCTATATTTGAATTGGTGGATGTGAGACGGCAGAAGTCTCTATAAAATATTTTTGCTATTTTTAGTTTTTAATCATTTTACTAGGTTGAAAATGTTTAGGGATAACTAATAAAATAAATATTTCCAGAAATTATATTTCATCAATAATAAAGGTTTAATGAATTTCTACCACATATTATGTACGACAAGAAAAAAGAAAATTATAATAATATGTCATCAAATGATTCTATTACTTATTTGAACTTTTATTTCATATCTTTAATCAAAATGGTTCTCGCCAATAGTGGTACAAGTACTTGACAAGATACAGTATCCTCTTGTAACGCATTATAATCAAGTATTATAATAAGGAATTCGTTAACGCATTATAATACGTAACGATCCCTGGTACATAAGACGAGCGCTGACGTCATCGCTCACTATTGACGGAGCCTCAGTTTTAAAATAGTTAGAGTAGTTGCAAAAAGCGAAGCGTGATGCGCCATAAGTCGAGATTGATTTGCATAATCTGGTCTCGAAGTTTGTAGAAGTTTGCGAGAAGATTTTAAAGCAATTATCTTACGCTGTGCTTCGGTGTGATCTTTTTTTGTATTCATAAACCTGCTCAGGACCATTTAAATATGGATTCATTTACATAATCACTAAGTTCAAAATACCGTGATATTGAAATAAAAGTTCATTGAAAAAACATCAGAAACTGAAATTGACACATAAGTCAGAGTTGTTTGGCTCATACTAATGGCTGATCTCATGTAAGAAGACGATTTAGTTCTTTTTACTGAGATCCTTATTGACTCATGTCTCGCTTCTTTTTAGTCGTTTTTCTCTTTCATATAATGTTTCAGTTTAGCTGTTTGCGCACAACAACCCAATATCCATCAGCAGTATTGGGAAGGTGTTTAAGTTTAAGCACATCCGCAGCGAGTCACCGTTCTGACTGATCGCTCGATGCATCATGCGCTATATTTTCACGTACAGATTAATATTGAACAATTTATAAGGAGATATTTGACCAGTGTGAGATACGTAACATATTTTTGGTGTAAGTTATTTATATATTGCCATCTGAATTTTCATGCTAAATATTTTCCTGCTCTGTTATGTTAAGCTGTGTTGACGGTCATTATAACTTCCGGTCGCTGGGCACCGGGAAGGTGGGTAAGAGGAGGGAAGTACCTATTTGTGATTATAAATAGCATTGGATGATAAGCGTATCCATTCTTTTCAAATTGTTGGTCAATATGGTAAAGTTATATTCGCGTACAGGTGGAACAGTCGTCTCTGGAGGAATTACAATAACGCACACCCGAGCTGAAACAAGAAATAGTTGCAGTTAGCAATTTAGCCGTAATTTTCTCTTCTTTATATTTTGTCTATTTTCAATAGTATAGATTAAGGTATAGTTGTTACTAACACTTAACATTTGTATATGTACGGAAATTGTATTCTAAAATAAATTACGACTGTTATTGATGTAAATTCATTTGATTCAGTAGTTTAAGTTTTCATATGACAATCTCTCGTTCCTTTTACACGTATTCAAGACAGTGTTTTTACGTACGCCACCTCCATCATTTTTTCCCCCTCGAACAAGCCCTGGACCTCTGGAGCACTGTAGTTGCTGCGCCCATGATCCTTCGAGCCAAATTTGTTTTCAGTTAACCTATAAAGTTAAGTATTCAGTAGGTTAAAATGTCCAACACTACTTTAACATAGACTGAATAATAAGCCGAAAAAAAGACGGATAATGGTACGCAAACAGTACTTATAGCTGCAAAACTGTTACATAATGTGATCACAATTCTGGCCTCCGACCGATACATTTACATATCATCTAGGAAACATTCTGATCCGGTTATTGAAAGCTAACGTTTGTATAAGCGGGTCGGCGAAGAAATAGATTTCCGCCAAGATGAATAGCGCCGATAGCGACTCGCCCGGTAGTTGAGTGGTTGTGGATTCTGACAGAGAAACCGGTGGACGTGGCTTCGATTCTTACTCGGGACAAAGGGCGAACGCATTTATTTCTTAACGTTAACTTAACGTATCTTAACGTAACGTTAGGTTATTGAGATACTTTCACAAAAATATCATAAATATATAAAAATATCGTAAAAATATCATACATTTCATAAAAGCTACGGTGCTAAGACATTGTATTCAGACGTTGCAAGCAGAACATATAAATACTTCTCACATTGTTAAACATGTTTTTTCATTGTGTTCCAGTTAGAGAGTTATGGAAGAAATATAACACGTAACGCATGAGGATTGGACTATCACTCTCCTATTGAAATAAAAGATATAACATTGATCATTTGTTTGTAGACAGTAGAATAGGATGATGCATCAGTGCGTATTAGCTCCGTTATTGAAAGCTAACGTTTGCTCGGGGACGCAGGTCAGGCGTTGAGATACATCCTCTGCGGAGAGATTGATCGTAAACTGTTATTTTATTTCTAAGTATCCGTTATCAGTGAAGGTAGCGTAATGCAATGTCAACTTAACACCATTAACACCATCACTCCATTTTATCAATTTTTCAGAATCAGAATACCTACCAGAAAGTTTATTTGCGCAAGTATGTGTGTTACATAAAGTACCTACTTGCAGTAGTATTATGTATCCTATTAATTGTGTATTTTTTTTTTCATTTATTTAGTTTACCGTCACTACTAAATACCAAAACCCTACACTCCGGATAGTAAGGGTCAAAACTAAGCCACTATGCTATGAGGGTTTAGAGAGAAGCATTTTGTGCACAGAGAATTTTGTATCATGGATTTGGGTATAAATTCTAGATTTTCGTAAATGCTCTTGGAAGCCTTAAAACCTTTCTACCGTATATCCTTCAACGCGTAGCCTTTTGTTATATAAGTCTGTATAAATTTGTCTCAATATAATACTGGCGTATACACAAGTATTTACTAGGAACCTATTATTTATCGCATACTTGACTATGTACATAGGTAGATAATATGTATTTTACATTTTATTCCTATAAGAATAGCAACTGGATATTGGCCAATGAAGCCCATATGCTCCTAAAATACTCACTTCTTTACACGGCTGTTTTATTCCAAATTAGGAAGGATTTTTTATGTTAAAGTAGTCGAGGGTTACATGCTTATGTTATGGTAAACGGACAATTGATAACCGTACATATATACATACAATATAATATTTATATAGATATTTTTATGACACCCAGACGCAAAGAAAACCAATGTGTTTATCACACAAATGTCCTGGGTGGCAATCGAATGCACGACCTCGGTTTTTTTCAGAGTCTCTAACCATTCAATCATGACGACAGTCATTATACGATTTTTTTTTAGATGGGGATTGTATCTATGACCTTTGGTTTTTCAAGCTGGTATATAGCCACTGAACCAATAACCCAAATGCATGCGATAGTTGAATCCTGCACTGAACTTACCGTCAAAACTTTTAAGTTGCGATTTATTTTATTATTCAGAATATTTTCGGATAAGATAATGAATTAACTAATTAAAATATTCGTTACAAATATAAATAATGCGAAGGTTAGATTGAATATGACCGTGTCGGAAATAAAGCTCTGTAACGGTTAGTCAGCTCGTTAAGTAGACGCTGAATGGTTTAAGTTATTAGCTATTTTTTTATTAGCTGCCAGCCGCACGCATGTTTTAATGTTATATTAAAATATTCTTTTATTACATTTATAGCGCATGAAATGTACTAAATGAGGCAATGTTAAATGCGCCGCAGCTTCGGCCTACTACAAAGTCTCAATAATATAAATGTTTTGTAGCGCCGTCCGTCTGCGACATTGATTTTAAAATAATGGTTCTATTTTATAACTCCATTAATTTTGGTTACATTTTGAAATGAAATAGGGACTGGATTTAAGAAACATTAAAACTAATCATTTTATTTCTCGTTGTGGTAGTTACAGATTTAAATAAATCGATACATTGATACATTTCTAAATAAATAAATAAATGACAATTGTTTGGTAAATTTAATTGTTAATTCTAGTTCTACATATTTTATCCACGTTACATTTGTAATTTGTGTACTTTTGATTTCACATGTCCACGATGGCCGTGCCACAAGGCTTTCTAATACGAGGTCCTGTTTGCGTATTGACTCAAATCACTGTTGATTTGTAAAGTTTCGTGTAAGCTTAGTCATTTGCGCCACCGTTAGCCGCGCGTCATATTAGCCGAACAAGCCGAGTAACATTAATTACGGCTAAGTGTTTTCGGATAGTTGCTCTCGACTCGCCCTTTAACGAGGCGCGAGCTGCTCCTCACTCACCTACGTTATCGACGCTCGGTAACTTTTCAATAACACGGACACCGTTCGCCCGCTCCGTGCCGCCGGGATAAATAATTGGACTCTCACTTCACTGATATGAAACTTCAGATAGAGCAGTGCTGAAATTTAACGGGATTAAACGTAAGCGATAATATTACCGACCGTATTACATTTGTTGAGCAGATTGCAGTCTGCTTTATCAATGCTTGTTACACTTATTTATGTTTAAGTAAATTGTATTGGATAATCATTATTACATACTTATATTTGCTTTATTTCTTTTTGTTAAACATTTTCAAATGTAACCGAAAAATATTAATGTTTACACGAGTTCTCAAACAACATACTTGTGTTTGCTTTTGCCTTTAATAATGTTGATTGTTCTACCGTAATAGATATTACTGGGGCAGAGCAACATATTAATAAGTAAGACATAGTTACAGTCATACTAGAGGTCAGTATAATCGGCTCAGTAACTGGTTCAAAATTATAAAAAATATTATTATACATATTTTGTCTTATTTTATCGAACTTTGTCAAGGACATACAAGTAATTTATATGTAAGGTGTTAATTAACGAAGCCAATTTGGTTTGTTAAGTAACGTATTGAAAACTATTAGTTGTTTTTTATGTTTCGGCCATTTTGAAAGAATACAAGTATGTAATGGTCCTTTTAAAACCGTTCGTGGTGGTAGCATTTTATTTTGGATTTCCATACATCCATCCAGTTAACTTCACTTATCAACATATTCACGTCGTGTATTCATAATACTGTAAAGTATTTTTTTGAGATAACTCTATACTATTATGAATGAGGTCGTTGTGACAGTTAGAGTGAGCCTGATGTTATTTTCTTTATCTGTAACATCTCGGATTTTCCTGTACATTCTTTATTTGTTTAGTGACGCTGACGTTGCTACTGCATCGAAAACTTATTTCGAATATTTAAAATATACAACATATGTACATCGATTAAAAGTTTATGTGGTGTCAACATTGACTTCCGGTCTCCGTGAGTTAGGAGCCGCACGACAAGATATTGTTATTTCAAATAAATAAAGAAGCACAAACGTAAACTATAGCAGTAACTAAGATTTATCCCAAACTGAGTATCTAAATGTAAATAAAATTGACAAAACCATAACATACGGATTACTAAACATAAAGGTGAACACATATAAGACACGTATATGGACACACACAAGTAGGTACTGCTATAAAGTTACCAAATACAAGAGCTTAGCAACGGCGTTCGTTACTTATTAAGAATTCCATTGTGAATGACACAATTATCGCTGGGGGAATTTCAATTGGTTTCGGTGCAGCAATCAGATAGCGCGAGGGTCAGGCGGCTCAATAAACACGTGATAAACACAGCGGGCCGTGAGGGCGCGGCGCGCGGATGTACGGGCATTATGTCGTAAATTCCCTTCGTACGTGGACCGAATCGCACAACTCGCGGATTGGGACGGATCTAAATAGTCTGCTTATTCATACACTTATGTAAATACTTCACATCTGACCGGGATAGATATTTGACACTCGGTTCTCTCTATCGATCCTATTCGGGACCTGGTGTAATAATAAAGTTAATAATGTTTTATTGTTCGCTATCGCTATAAGAATGTGAAGGGTAAGGCCATTTCCCGCCACGTTGGCCACGTACGCCTTGGTACGCTACACCTTTAAAGTACATCCTCACAAGTACCATAGAGTATGAAATATGTAAGTCAAGAATCGCGCAACTTACAATCGTTCAATTGTTATTTACTTGATCAAAATTCTACATAGCGAATTTTGTAACCCTATTTCAATTCGTTCCCAGAGCACAAATATTATGCCAGAATATTTACGTAGTGATTGGATTACGGCGCCCTAGATGAGTTCGAACCTTTTTTTCCGTAATAGACTCATCCATTAGACTATTGACCGGTTTTTATAAAGTTCCGTTCTCATTACCCGGCCGTAGGTGCTTTCCGGCAATTTGTTACAAATGTCAGGGTGCATTCGGATCAGTGTACCAATTCCACACGCATATCTAGAATTTCCTATTGTATCCAATTTGATAGTAATGATAAACATAAACATCAATCTCAACTCTCATCATCAATGCCGAAACTGGTAGAGCTACGAACCGCCACAGTGATTACAAGCTTT